>ML795157.1:22157-39207 GCA_009831015.1 Picea engelmannii
TGGGCCTCCCAACTCCTCACATCGTAAATGTTTTGGAGTATTTGAGCAAGATAGAGTTGGTAGGAGAGGATTCTCTTATAAAATTATTCATACACTCTGCCCTCCTACTTACAAGATTGGTTTAAGGTTTGTTGCAAAAACAAGGGTATATCATCTTTCATACACCTCATCAGTAGGTTTATAGACTTTACCAAGCCACATTGCCAACCGTATGAAGATGTCCTTCAAAATATCATGGTAGCCTTAGATGAAAAAGGATTCCCCACTGATATTGTAGAAGATCTCAGGAAAGTTTATTATGATCAATGCCAAAAAAATCTAAAACTTCTTCACTTTCCACATCATAAGATAGAGAATCATTAAAAATTTGGAAAGGGAAGCAACTCACCTTACTCACTTCTTCCTGTGCAGGAGCTTCAAGTACTCAGATTTCTTCATCAAATGGAAGACTTGCCTCTACACCTTTTAGTTTGTCCGAAGGCTCCATTTCTTCTTTACTGTTTGAGTCATAGAATAAGGTATCATAAAAAAATTTGAAAGGAAAATAACTTACCTCATTCTCTTCGTTTTTTGCAGGAGGGATAGGATCTTGGATGTGCTCATCGTAGAGCGCATGAGAACCTTAGCATCTCTGGCATAACCTTCCGACCTAGCTGAAACTCAGAAGAAGCTATCCTCCAACACTACTTGAACTCATTGGAAGGAGTTTTGTAGTTTACTCTCAAAGATCAGTCACCCTTGACTTTAGAACAAGCACAAGATTTCGCTTACCATATTGAGAGGAACCTTGAATTCAAAGACTATATCCATCAGGTTAATCTCTCGCACAATAATAGCCCTTGGGAATCTAGTGACGAGGATATCACCGAAACTGAACCCAAGCTCCCAAAAATCCTTGAGGTAAAACTCATGCCTCCAAAAAGGAAATGGAGCACAACTTTCTCAAACATCAATGATGTCTTGAACTTCTCAAGACGACATGAACCATCCAAGGGTTTGGGTATGGTCACTCATAAAAAACCTAATTTTGAATATTCCTTATTTGTCTTAAACAAACCAATGTTAGAAAATCTAGATATGAGTGAAACCAATAGGGATTTGAAAATTAGGTCTGAAGAGCCCTAGGTGCACAGTGGAACCAATTTAAGCACTAGTATGTCCTATATCTTGCAAAGGGTTAAAAGAATTCATGAAATGTTGAAAATTTCTTTTCTAACAAAGCAAGACCCGAATGACCAGTTATATTTTAAGGGGATTCCCAAACTATTACAACCCAGTCATTTTGAGCAAGATGAGAAAACACCCTCTTCCTTATTAAYAGATGATCTTGGACCTAGTGACTATAATTCGATGGATCCATACTTGTTTCAATATTGCCCCACTTTTCCCTTGACAGAAGAAGATACAAATTGGGGTGATTATCCCGACGATACCTCTRATGTATTTGAAGATTTGGATGAATATGGCTATCCAGTACAGAGAGGAGTTGGTATCGTTSAGTGGAACAAAWWTKTTTTCAAGGACATAGAAGTTCCAAATGCSTTAAAACCTACAAATATTGTGGATGAAAGCCCTTGGTGTTTTCAATGCAGTGAAGCACATTGGGAACATGAATGTCCTTACAATAATGGTGGCCATAAACAAGTGAACAATATAGGCCAYTTCATAGAAGGCCCTCAAATAAATATCACTACTGAAGAGCATCAAGAGGCCATGAAAGAGGTAGCCAAGTCTACCAGAATGGTGGTAATAAACAACSAAGACCAGGAATCAAAAGAAAAGTTAAAGAAACAAGAGTTCCAGGTGTATAGAAGAAAKAATTTGAACCAACCTGTCATTGGCCAAACAAAACCCCCACCTTTGGGTGTACCTATTCCCAAGACATCCAAGACTGAAGGGGTTAACTTGAACTTTGACCTCGAAGGGGCACTATCCAAGATGCATGTAACTATTCCCCTGAAAGAAGTCATTAAGGTCCCATCTTTCAAAGAGAATTTTGACAATTTCTTTCAAGGATCAGATGGACCCATGGACCCTCCTATCATGTTGCAAGCCAACCACTTCAGGGTCCAATACAACGAACATCCTCCTTTATTCATGACCTTGATAATGAATAACAAGAGCCTGAATAACTGCATGCTGGATACAGGGGCCAGTGCTAACATGATGTCCCTCAAGGTCATGCAACAACTAAGTTTGAAAGTCACACGAACTTACATGAATGTGTGTGGTTTTGAGTCTAAAGCCATACCCACACACAAGGTGATTGAAAATGTCAAAGTTTTCCTTAAGGAATACCTCGAGAAAGTCATCCACATGGACATAGTCGTCGTGGACATCCTAGATGTGTGGGGGATGTTAATGTCTAGGAAGTTTGCCTCAAAATTGGGAGGTACTCTTGAGATGGACCTCAGTTATGTGAATGTACCCTTGAAAGATGGAACTGTTGGTCGTCTCCAGAACGTACCTGTGACTACAAATCATGCGCAATAGCTTAGTGATTCTGAAAAACATTACATTAAATGGCTAAAGAAAGAGGAATACCAACAACTCCTAGACGAGTTCAAAATTAAGGAAGCTGGGACGGTGGAAATACTAAAGAAGGTAGAAGATGATGTATAGATCCGTCCGTCTCAGCATGAAGTATTTACAGTAGAATCCCACCCACCTCCCTCTGCACAATACACCAAGGTTGTTCAAGGAATGACAAATTTTAAAATCACAGAGTACGAGGAGGGGGACGTAGTATGGATGTGGGATGAAAATAAAGGGGAGCCTACTAATGTCAAACTAATCACTCAATTTTGGCTTGGCCCTTTCAAAGTTGGAAGAAATTTAGTTAATTAATCTTATTACCTGTCTACATTGGAAGGACAAAGGTGCACAGTGTTGGTCAGCGGGTGCCTCCTCAAACCCCACCAGGATGGGGGGACTTGACATCACAAGTAAGTGCGGGTAAGTAGGCATTTTTCATTCGTGTATTATACCATTTGCATTGCATGTTTGTTTTCTTTCACATTCACCTTTATTGATTGTTTTATTTCATTATATATATATATATATATATATATATATATGTGTATGCTGGGGTGGAATTACCACCCCAATTTTGTTACTGATGCTTCTATTGAGATCAATTAGGTTAGCAGGTTATGAAAGAGATGATGAGGTTATCATGCGCTCTATGGTGAGCACATGTCCCCGAGTTGGAGCCAGATGTTATCCCCCACTTTCAGGGATAACTAGGAGATCATGTCTCGAGGTCCACAGGTCCTAGACATGGAGTACTAAGAGAATAATTAACTTTAGCATGGCCCTGGAGGGCCCGCATTTTCCTTCTTCCAAAATCTTTATCTTGTCAGCAGCAACAACATCCAACACCATCGTCTTGGTCCTGTGTCAGAGATGGTTCTTGCTCCACGAGGTAATATGGTATGTGTCACTTTGATCATCAAAAACCTTGAATATATGCATCTGATTCCTTTTATTTATAACAAATGCTTGGATCTTACACTTGCCCACTTGACCATGTATGGGGGGATTGATAGAGTGCCCTAGTAAGCCCATGTCTGTAGGTTTTGGTTTTCCACTGGAGGGATTTCTGAAAATACATCGTCTGCTCCGTTCACAGCACCACCTTTTTCATCTTACTTGCCGCTCATTTATCCCATTCCACTTGTCCGGGCACTAGGTTGACCTATTTTTAGGATTTCACCTTATCTCGTGGGAAGAAGGGGATAAATTCCCAAGAGGTAAAAGAAATATGGTAAAATATTAAAGCCTAAAAAATAAAACCTCGAGATGCTTCGCCCAAGGATCCTCGAGAAAGCAATAAAAGGCTTCTCAGCAAGAAACAAGAGGGACCCGAAAAAATAATAAAACAAGACCTAACCAAAGGGTAGGGGATCTCATCATGAGAAAGCCTATTAGGTCCATGGGTACCTAGCAATATGACATTTCCACCAACAGGTTACCACGCCAGGGAAGTGACTCTTGGTTGCATGGCCAAGGGAAAGGGGGTCTCATCACGAGCCAACCTTCTCATTTTTGTGAAAGTACTTGTGGGTAACATTGTCACCATTGGTCACCATGCCAGGGTAGTGTCCCCTGATTGTCTCTTGAAGAAAAAAGGAAAAAGGAAATAAAGATAAAATAACAAAAAAGAATAAAAGGCAAGAATGGGCTTGGAAATAATGCATCCACGATAGGTACAACTCGCCTTCTAAAAAGGCACCCACAGGTAAAGTTTTCTGGATCCTCTGCCCATGTTGCACCCACTTTATTGGACATCCCTTGACCACATCATCCACTTACATGTCTTAGATGAGGTCTCTTCTAGGAACTTTCCTTTTCCAGTGGACACTAGCCCAATATGACGCCTTGTCATTTTCTCTAAACTTGTATTGTAAGCTTGTGTAACGTCTTTGAGTTATTAACTGATGTATTAGGGATTTTATACACATGTTTAATAATATTGATGATGAGATGTGATTGACATTGCTATGATCCCTGTGTCTGATGAGACCATGGAGGGTGTAGCCATTGATGTGCAGGACCATGCCCGACTCACAGGTACCACTTTAGACCGGTACACATGGGGAGATGATTAGTTCGGACCTCCATGGGGATGAAGAGTCCATTAGGTGGATGCTGAGATCCCATCAGAGGGTAGAGATAGGATAGATATGGATCAGGGGCTTTGCAACAGAGGAGAAGAGGACGTACCACTAGAGGCACTTTGGCAGAGCTTGACCTAGGGGGATTGACCCTCTTTCAGTGGAACGTTGGCCTTAGAAGGCTTGGGATGTCACCCTTTATGACCACGATGTCAACCAACCTATTGGATATCTTGGGAGGCAGTCTGGGAAGTATTGGCACGTGTGGCATGATGGAGAAGCCCAAGGAGGGCTAACATTTTTCTCCAGGATGCTCCATTTTCCCTAAAAGGGGCTAACGTCTCCTTTGGAGGGGCTTGATGTCTCTTTTCATATTGATTAGGGTTTAAAATTGACATTTTAATTTAAAACAATATGATTTTAGTATTTTGGCCTTGTCAGCCTTTTACATGACCTAAAATGTAAATTTAGTTCATGATACTATATAAATGAAGGAATTTCACCTTCATTTTTTCATCACAACTTACTCACTCCATAAGGAGGTCTAAAATTTGAGCCCTCTCCTGGGTTATTGGTTGATTTAGTGATGCACACTTGTTGAAGGAGGATATTTTTAGCATAGTTTGGCATTTCTCTTAATGGAAGGTGTTACAACTAGGGTTTGAAATGAATTTTCTTGGTGATATGTAAGTATTTTTCTGCAAAAATTCTTGAATGAACATTTGTAGTTTCATTTCTTGCATATATTTATAAATTTTCTGAACAAAAAACCTAGGTGGCAAGCACACAAGTAGGTCCTTGTCTCATGTCCCCATTAAGGAAATTTTCAGCCATTGATTGACAAAGAGAGAACCTAGCCATAGCTACACCCTCATTTTCTCTTCATTTATTGCTAGCCATACTATCTATAAGCCAAGAAGAAAGAGACGCCTCAAGCCTAGGTCTACTACACTTTGGGCTCATTGTTTCTAGGGTTTGTTGAAAGATCCTTGTTGTAGCAACACTTTGCTTCATCAAACCCTCTAGTCTTGGTTTTATGCTCCATCATCAACTAATCGTGATTTCCATTGAGTTAAAGAAGGAGGAGAGAGAGCCAAGGCCTAGTTCTCCTACATGAAGGTGATCTTCTCTCCCCTAGGGTTTTGACTTTGAGGCCTTGCCTTAGCAACACCTCAAAGATTGTCCCTCTAGTCCTTAGCCATTTTACTTTTTCCTCCTTTAGTTCTTGTCTCCTTCATTATTTGACTCCATTAACCCTAAGGCACTGATCCTAAGACCTCATGCATTGAAGTGAACTTGATAAAAACTACTATCAATACATTGAATGAAACCCTAACTACACTAACCCTAAGTTATAAATTAACCCTATTGACAAAGTGCTACTGTCATCTCTTGATATTAACACCTTTGTGCAACTAAACATTTTTCTTTATAAGCAATTGAATGGGGATTTAAGGAATTAATTGAATGAAGTTTTGGTTTATTTCTTTGAATGCCACATTATTCTAGCATTTATTGAAGAAGTGATATTATTTTCATTGCTATTTTATAAACCTTGACTTCGTCAATATTTATTGTCAAATTGCTTATATGTTTATCAGATAGTCGTTGATTTATATGAAGTACCAACCCATTGAGCTAGCTTGCACATATGAGTTTGTTGTTTCTTTGTCTCAGGAAGGTATATCTCATTGGGGGGTTTTACTTTATTGGCTGGTTAGCCAAGACTATCTTCTTGGTGGTGACTTGTGAGGGGGGAATAACTACTTTATCATGTAATCCTTTGCCTTCTCAAAACCCTAGGTCATTGGGGATGTCTCCCCTATGCCTTACCACCCTAAAGAGAAAGAACCATCCCATTGTGGTGACATTGGGTGGGATTGGTTCCTGTTACGCCAGTTTGACCTTCAAACCTCAAGCCTATTATCCGTGCTACAAATTGTGCGGTAACAGGTTCACTTATTCCCATTTCAACCTTTGTTTTTAATTTTCCCGATGCCATCATATTAGATTCAATTTCAATAGCACCATATTGCATCCCATATAGTGTTGTATCTCTTATTTCCCTTAAAAGTAATGCGAACTCAAAATCAAATGCCCCTACAAAAGTAACTTCAGTAGCTGGCTGGGAAGGTTTAACCTCAACTAGGATCTTGCTATACAATTTATTAAATCTTTGGATAAATTCAAAAACTGTTTTAGACGATTTATTCCTTAAGGAACCAAATTTAGTCAGATAATATAAGTGGTGTTTTTTCTCACCCCATTGTCTTAAGAAAGAAGTTTCTAAATCATCATATGTTGCGATGAAATCTTTAGGAATTCCCCTAAACCAAGTTCTAACTTTTCCCTCAAAAGTCTGTACAAACAGTCTCATGTAAACATCTTCATGTTCAATGCCAAGTATATCAACAAATTGATCAAAAAATACTATGTGTTCTGTGGTTGTTAAATCCCCTTCTCCCATGAATTTTGGTAAAATTTTCATAAATGTTTTAGGTAAATCATGTAGAAATATGGGAAGGGCCAACGAGGAATATCTAGCAACAATTTTGGAAAAACCCCTTTTAGGAGGTGGTGGTAGATTTACATTTCTACCGCCTCTTGCAACCAACCATTGATAGTTTTGGAGAAGAAATACGAGGGTTGTAATGTAAATTATCAAAGATTTGAAAATATTATTGTACTAGATCTTTGATTGCTTCAGGAAGGTAATAATGGAGACATCCTAGATAATCAAAAGGTGACAGATCTCATGATAAGGATGTAAAATCAAACTCAGAAGGGAAATGAGAACTAGAACTTGGTCTTTCAAATCGACTGGACAAATAGATTGGGGAAGTGATAAGAGATGAACTTGAGTGTAGAAGATGATCTTCAGGGTTTACAGGGATAGAAATATTTATTTCAGGAAGACTAAGGATAGGTCATGTATAAACAACGTTGGGAACTACAAATGTTTCCTTACCCTCACTGGTAAAAGTTTCTATCAAAGAAAAATGTGTATTTTGGAATTTTTCACCCTTTAGATCATATAATTTTACTTTGGGAATTTCAACCTCTGGGATTTCTAATTCAATTTCAGGATTACTAGTTGAGACTTCCATAGAGTGAGCTTTATTTTGATGTTTTCCCTTTGAGTTAAGTGAACTTATTTCTTATGTTGAAACCTTAACATTAACTTGAGTAACCTTTGGTTGATAGACCTTACCTACTGATGTGGATATCTACGTTAGATATCCTTTGGTTTTCATTAGTTTCTCAAATCTGAAATTGGCATAGTTTGGCTACCATCTAGTTTTTCTATGGTATTTTTTCGTCTGAATGCTAGCTTTGCCAAAGTGGAGTTTCCAGGTGAAAATCAAAACGATCCTTAACTTGTGTTCAATTCTTGTTCACTGTCAAAATCGAAGATAAACTTTGTCATATTCCCAGGGAAAAATATTTGTGTTTCTCAATTCCCTGGAAACGGTGCCAAAAAGATGTTGTTCCTGAGATTTACTCTAGGATCACAGAATAATGTCATGTAGCCAAAATTTAAGAGATTTTTTTTTTATAATGCTTTTAATATGAAACTTCAAATAAATTTAATGATAAGAAAACATAGAGGAAATATCTCTTTCTTTGTGTTTTTATAAATATTGAGGAGATGAAAAGTATAAATGATTAACAAAACTGTCAAATAAATTAAGGTATCCAATACTGATAAATCTTAACTTATTTGCAATAGAAGAAACTTGAATAATCTATCCTAAAAGATGAATTGAAATGAGGAGATCTAGAAAGATACAGGTCTTGTTTTACTTACAATAATAATAGAAGTAAAGATGTAGCTAAACATACTTCCAATTATATGGACCACAGTAGATGTATTTCTAAATTGTAGTCTTTCAATCTTTAAGAACCATATAATGAAGAAAATGACGTTATGAAAAGGAAATACATAGAAAGCCCATAACTCAAGGAATTGAAATATATAATCTTTGTATTCTCTTTGAAATTGGTATTAAGAAGTTCTGTTTTACATTCATCCAGAAGAAGACTTCATTATATCTCTAATCTACTTATTTATACAAAAAATGTGTTAATAAAAAATGGTTAGACTATCCACATTCTTAGTTTTCAAAATAGAATAAAATCTAAAAAATATATTACAAATATTTTGAACATCTTCTGAGATTTCCTTCATTTGTTGGTGATTCATTCTTCCTCTATTTTCTCGTGAGAGAACTTGGATTTTTTTGATCCTTGTATTGCGCATGTAGATCCAATAATGTAATAACAAGCTTGGAGGGCTCAATATTTTCATTTAATTCAAACGGAAAAACCTTTTTATGTACCAATGGTATATTTCTTTGAGTTTTTACTAATTCCTGTTGAGTGATCTGATGTTGTAAACTTTGTTTCACTAGAAGATCATTTAATATTTGAAAATCGACATGATTGACCTGTAATATAGAATTTTGCACCCTCTCTCTACTTTTCGTTAGATCTTCTTTATTCTTTTCAATCTCAACTTGCCCAAGTGTAGCATGAAGAGGGAATTTTGATGCTCCAAGATTTCATAAACCTGATTCCATGATTTAATAACATCCGCCAAGAGAGCGGTAGTATTTGGAAGAATTTTTGAATTTGTGTTCGACTCCTCTGCAAATGGATCTTTCTTCTTTCCTTCTTTACGTGGTGCCTTAATTTCCAAGTATTAATGTTATCCCTCCTATGAGAATTGAAAATCTATGAGTCCAAACTACTGAATGTGAAAGTTCTAAATGCTATTGGAGAAATGATATGGATTTTAAAAATGATTTTATTAAATAAAAGAAAAAACACTATTTATATTTTCATTTAATCTAATGACAGGGTAATCATGCCAAATCTGTCAAATTTATTACCTGACAGTCGTAAGATTTTCAAATATTTTACCTTAACCATGTTAAATACACCTTTAATGATCACGATTAATGAGGATAAGCTATTTCAATGCTTTGACATTCGAGAGTTTTGAATGAGAAATGATAGATATCTCTCGAAGTTTGAATTCAGAGAGAAATTAACCATCCTTTAATTGATTGTTTCGTTTTAATTAATCATAGTTTATGGTCACATTAAGTTTAAGTTCTTCAAAACTCCGGGACTCTGGAACTTCCGAACTTCGTGAGTTTTCATTAGCGATGCATAGAATTGTCCCAAAGGCCGAACTTGTGGAGTGATTACTTACGGTTAATTACGCCAGCTAAAACATGTTTTACCCATTAATCTTTGGCACTTTATAATTTCAACAATCTGACACTTCGACCCTGTGAAATTATTTGGATTTGTTGACGATTTAATCTTCGGGAGGAAAATATCCCAGAGTGATGCGGCAAGGTGATGTCTGATCCAGGAGCATCGCCATCACATCAAGCGAGACAACGCGGAAGCAAAAGACAGCTAGATAAGCCAGCTAGATAAGCCAGCGCAAATTTTGAAATTGCCTTGGAAATTGTTACGCAAACCTTAAATGAATCATTTAAGATGAGGCACACTTGTACATTGTAAATGGACCTTGAGAGGATAGCTCTTGTCCTTAGTAGATAGTTGGCGTTTAATAGACTTAATGCAGTTAGATAGGAATTTAATTCTAGATTTGATAGCTTAGAGTCCAAGAGGGAAAACGGATATAGACACCCTCATTGTATCATTGTAATATTATTCTGGAGGAACAGGAGAGAAAGAGAAAGCAAAGAGCTATAAAGAACACCCATGTACAGACATTTGAATTAATAGAAGAAATTTGATTCAAATTCATGGTTTGGTGTCTGACTCTCTGTGTATTGATGTTATGCTCATGAATGTTTGCTTCCTGTTAGACATTTGCTTTCATATGCTGTGTATATGATTTCAGGGTTGAGTTTGGAATATGAGAGGGTGAAAGAATGAGTTTCAATTGTTTCTCTAATTGAGCCAGAGGATTCTTGCAAGGAGTGCACTCGAATTGTCCGCAAGGAGTGCGTTGACAGAAAGGTTCAATTAGAGATAGATTTTGTTCTCATTTCCTCGAAGGTGCAGTTGGACACAGGAGCCGTGCAAAGAGTGCGCAGGCTGGTTAAAGGTCTCAGGGTTGCGAACCTGAGGGAAGTGTTAGAAGACTGCTGTTGCAGGAGTGAGCAGGGTCGAGAGACTTCAACACTCATTCGAGGTTGAAGGGTTTCCGCAAGGAGTGCGTGCAAGAGGTTTCCCAGAAGACTGAAGTCGTGGAAAAGATCAGGAGGAGTAGGCCTTCGAATTCACTAAAGGATAAGCGTAGGGAAGCTACTATTGAAAGTCTGAGAGGAGCGTCGCAGGTTGGCGAGCAGGTGAACAAGTCTCGTAGAGAGACACTCCGTCATTTTGGGGATTGCATAAGGAAGAACGGACGGTCGAAATCCTCTGAGGAGATTTCGCGAAGTTTCGAGGGCCGTTGGATCTTGCGGAGGTGCAAGGAGGTTACGGCGAGAAGGTCTGAAAGGGTTTAAATCTCAGGAAGGGAAAAGTCGTCGATCTAGGTCACAAGGACCGTCGGATCTACACGTGATATCGTGTATCGGGGATTCGTGAGTCGAAGCTCCAAGTTGTTGCAACAAGAATTGCGATATCACGATCTACGATATCCCGACAGATCGGAACCGTCCATCGGTGGGGATGCATGTCCGGAGATTCCAAGAAGTTGGGGTTCGAAGAATCGGAGATTTTAGAGGTAAGAAACTCTTACAGCTCGGAGTCGCGAACCGCGATATCCCGACGGAAGAGTTGTGTGGGGCCACAACAAGCGTTAGTGGAGGACAGGTGGCGTAATATCGGGGATCGGGAAAAGGAAAGTCTTGAATCCATCGACATCAGGATTCGCGATCCTGCGAATTCCGAAATCCCGATAGAAGTGACGAGGAGTTGAAGAGACATCTCGCACATGCATCGGAGTTTCGCTGCATCGGGTATCGGGAGTCAGTAAATCAAGGTGTTCGATATCGCGAAGGGAGAAACCGCGATAAGGGAATTCTCGATAGAGGAAAGAGAGAAGTCATCGTTGACTGGCCATTGGGTCTCGGGGATTCAAGATCCCAGAGATCGACAGTGAACTTGCGAAGCCGTGAGTTTCGATCTTCCGACAAGTAAAGAAAGGGGGATCACGCAAAAGAGAATCTGTGGGTGTAGATTTCCCGATAGGGAAACAGAAGAACCTTGGTGTTCTTCGGGCCGAAGAGAAGAGAAGATCCTGTGTGAGCGAGCGTGCCTGCGGGTGCGGCTGCGTCAATGTCACTGTTGATGACGTGTCATGAAAATATGAGTGACACGTGTCACTTTAAAGCGTGCAAATATTTATAACCAAGAGTGCCCAAATTGAGTGCCACGTGTAAAGAGTGCGAGGTAGAAGAGGACATGTCATCTGATTAATTAAAATATTTTGTGGAAGATCAAAATTCCAGGACTCCGAAGCTTCGCAACTTTGGTATTTTTAATACTTTAAATATTTTTTGCTTGAAATCCCGAATCACGAAGTCCTGAATTAAACTTCATATTTCTTTTTGGTTTAAACATTTCACAATTCTGAAACTCCAAAGTTGCGAAAGTCTTCGATCTAAATGACAATAAAATTTTAGCGGCTGGTACTTGATCTTCCCTGTCAAGATGTAATAGAAAATATTTTAGTCTAAGAAATGATATTCCTAAAGTTTAAAAACTTTATTTTGAAAAGGACAAAACAAAAAGGAATTTGAAAAATTGTTTTTTATTCGAAAATTTCATTTATGTGCTAACACATTGAATGCAACTTTCATAATTAAGTCTCACTTGTCTCGAAAACCAATTTGAATTTGAATTTATCACCATGTACATTTCCTATTTAATTCATGATTACCCTAGATCCAATTTTTCTTGTATTTCACTGTTTTACTAGAACCTTCATTCCCAGTGGAACCTTGACCCATTTCAAGATTCAACTATCGGAAATTGAGGCATTAGAATTACCTTCTTGGGATTAAATTATTGGATTTTCCCATTGGGATGACAATAGGACATCGCTTTGAGTAAATTACGAAATTCGAATCTCGAAGGCCTATCAGGGTCTCCTTTGTTTGATTGACTTATTTTGCATGCCAAACTGGCATCGACCTCCCTTTCATCCTATGGGTAACCTTACGCGATGCTAACATGTGACGAGTTGTATGATGTATCATCCTACCACCCACTCGCTACATGCCACCTGTATGACCCTTCTTAGTGTGGTCTTTATTTCAATATGACAATCCATGACTTGAAAACTTGCATATCATCTGAATCATCTTCCTAGAGTCTTACTTTCTCTTGAACTTGCGTGGAATCTGATGTGGCATGTTACATGCCATCTAAGATGGTGTATGAGGCATCGTCCAAGTTTCCAATTACCCTATGTTATCCCACATGACTCCTTTTTTGTTGTGATGAATTGTCCTATCGGATGCATCATTCAAACATCTGGATTAGTTCAAATGCATACACTTTATGTGGATCAAAAACATCTATAAATCTAGATATTTGGAGTTTGCATGATATTGTTTGTTTCATATTTGATTTCTAGGTACGAAACCCTAAACTTTGTGCAGAACCCTGACCTAGGTGCATAATCTTGATTAGTAATGAAATCTTGACCCATGTGGAACCAACCCTAATGTTTCCCTAACCACATCCAAAATTTATTTTGTATATATAAGTTTGTATAGTTTCATTTATTTCATTTTTATTATTTTTATTTCTATTTTACCCATGGTTTTCCAAATTCACACATGGTTTCAAATCCCCCCCCTTTCCCGAATCCCATGTATATTTTATTTTTAATTTTTGAGAATTTACTATATCTAGAACTTTCCACATCGAGACTATCAATATACTTACAATATTTCAAACTTTCTAAATTGAGACTTTATCAATATAAACCATGGATATATATATTGTATTATTTTCCAGTAATTACTAATGAAAAATCACTTTTTACACTGAAGATTGACTTTATATCCATTTTTTCTAAAATCCCAAAGGTTCCATACATACCCTAACTACACACACAAACTTCAAAGGGAGAGAAAAAAAATATAAAATACTTAAAGTCAATTCCCACAATATGTGTGGGATAAATGATTAAGAGTAAAAGATCAATGGTCGAGATTAATCCCACGATCATATCGACTGTTGCTAAGAATCAAATTCAAAGGGCCATAACTCATATTTCGGGAGGAAAAATCAGGCATGAGAGGGGTCATTGGAATGATGATGGAGAGAAAAACATGTTAGAAGAGAAATTTGAGTCAGATCAGCAATAGAGATGCTCAAACAATTCCAAGAAAAGGGAGGTATGAATTTGATGGAAGATGGACTATGAATTGTTCGACATGTCATATATCGAGTTCCATAAGACCAAATCAAGCGTGAGAGGAATCATTAGAAAGTTGGAACAATGAAGGATATGTTGGTAGAATCCTTTTCGTCGGGTTGACCGCAAAAAATCCCATAAAATTAAAGGAACGAAGAAGATATATATAAGCATGGTCGAAGATATTTCCAATAAATGTGACTCTTAGACTTCCTATAAAGAGAATTAGATGACTTAAGATTCTTCTTAAATACTATTCCTAATGTTCATATATTCATTAATGAATATGTAGGGGAAATTCAAATTGTATAATAAGACAAAATAAAAAAGTCGAAGACATGTAATTGTTGGCAGTTAAAAAATGAGAAAGGTCTTCATTGTTGTATAAAAGGAAGACCATTGAATGAAAGGCAGACTTTTTCCCATTGTTTGAGGGTGATAATATTATCTCATGAATGAATATCACAAGGAAAATTTCGGCGACCATGGATGGTGTTCATTTGTATATGGGACCACTCTACATGTGGAATGGAATTTTATGGTTTCTTGAATGATATGTAACATGAATTATTTTGGTGCATACTGTTTGAGTTATTTGACATTTCTGGTTACTAATATGTAGCAACCCTCCCTTGATCACACCTGATGTGACTTATTCTTGTGGACACTTGTGTGCAAGTGATCCGGTTCACTATATGATTGATTGATTCGATTATGGAGCACGCAGTGCATCTTGAAGAGCACGTCACGCAAATAAAACAAGAATGCAAGCGAGTGGCACCCTTGGAGCATGTAGTGCGTCTTAAAGGGAACATCGTGATTTTTAACTCTGGTAAGTTAATAAACCTAGTACATATAAAACTATGCTTCCTTAGGACCTGGTTGGCCTTAAATTGAATGATGGTATGAGTAAAATTTAATGACTAAAATTTCCCTTAAACACTGTAGCCAAGCGTAGTGAATTTAAAACCTAGATCTAAGTAGAACATGTGAACAAAAAAAAAAACTAAATGGACATATAACAAGAAGGGGGGTAAAGAAAATTCAAACATTAATAATTAAAGTAAAATTTTAATGAAGGATTAAATTATCAAAAGGGTAAATTGTTGTTTATATATAAACTTGCTAAATATGAACTATGAAGAAAAGGGGGAAGCTTAAGGAAAAGGAGAATGTCTAACATAGTAGGGAATCTAATCTTTGGAACCTTCTAATTGTGAACTCAACTAGGTTTTAAAAAAGGCGTCAGTCATTTAAGAATTGTAAGGGAATAAAGGGACACCGAGGAACATTTTTAGGAACGCTTTTAGGAGAGTGAGGGAAATAGAAAAATTTAAATAAATAATAAATTGATTTTTTGGTGCAATTAAGTGATCAGGTGACATGTGTGCGGGGGAGGTTTATCCTAATTAAATTTAATAAAAAGAGTCTAAAGAGGGTTTGAGAAACTAATCACTAAGAAAAATCTATAAAAAGGATGGCGGAGGAGGATTATGGATCACGTCTGGTAGGCGTAAGGTTAGGTTGCCGATATTTTTCTTGATTGATTTTACCTTGTGGGAGTTGGCATGCCTAGCTCGAAGGGAGTGGGAGCTCGACCTTGCAAGGTGAACTGGGAGATATATTTTCCCTGGTTTGTGTGCCTGGCCCTTTTGCGGCTAGGGGGGGCTTAGGGGGAATAATAGTACCTCTAGCATTGGCTAGGAGGTACTGGTAAGGTCTTAGCGGTTAGGAAGTAGGAGATGGACGGAGCGTAAGTGGGACAACCATTGCGGATTCTACGCCTTCAGTTACATTACTTTCATGTTGTTAAATTCAGATTTATTCTGCGTTTAATCTCGTCTAAACAAATGTGAAATTTGGTGTTAACTTCTGTTTTATTTCAGAGTATAATTTCGTCAAAATTGTGAGAGTTCGGTGTTTAATTTTTGCTAAACGTCTGCATTTAAATTTGTCAAAAGGTCTGAATTTGCGTTAGATGTTGCTTAACTTCTATGCGACTTAAGGGATCTAGTACTGTGCACCTGATCTACCATTCCAACACCTATAAACATAAGAGATTATATCTGGTTCGTCGCTTTTGCTTTTCAATATATATATATATATATATATATTTGTGATGCTGAATTCACTTTTGTAATTAAATCTACAACTTTGCTAAACAAGAATTTTGCATTTCCAAACATTTAAAAAAAAAACAAATTCAAATGAATTTCCAAAAGTACCCTACTAGCTATCTAAATAATGGCTATTATCATGCTTGAGATTTGCGCATTAGCGTCTATATTTGTATTTATACATAGAGGTGGCCCTGTGCATTTGGGGTTTCTCTAACTCTGCGTTTTTTTTCAACCTTCCTTTGCATCCTTGCTGCTCGTGGTTTGTCTCGCCCAGCCTTGAGATTACTGTCCCTCCATTTCTTCTTTCGGGGACGTGTTTCCCTATGTGTCTAATCTCAACTTTTCGCTCAGAAACTTAAGCCTACAATCCCAACCGAGCTCCCCTCATCATTTTCATTCAGAAGTTTAGGCCAGATTTAAAAGCGAGCTTCTCCCATAACCAATTTTAATTCTTCTTATTTCCTGTAGTCAATGAACTTCAACGATGTTTCTCCAACGGATGAATACTCCTAAAATTTCTAAATTTTCTGGTAGCAAATTCGTTTGATCCTGCATTTTTCTTAATGGGCTACCAACGAATTATGGCACCAACATCTCGTCATTCACATGACAATGAAGGTTTGGGTATTAAATTCCTTCAGGGCACAGTTCCCTTGCTTGGCATAGGGAGGGAAGCTTATCACATGGGTGGCTCCCTGAACGACTCTTAACAATCACTAATGAGAATGATAAATCCCATACGCATTCATGACTGGCTGCACATCAATTTCAAACCCAGATCTGACTCCTCCATCAATCTCATTGATTGAAGAGATGGAATACTTGAAACACGATGTTTTTGATGGCCATCAAGCTCCAAATGTAGTCCAGGCAGAGGGCACTTGAATAGCTCAGGGAACGCACAGATCAGTGATGAGGAGTAGGAGTAGGATATGTATTTTTAATCAGACTTT
>ML795157.1:39307-93402 GCA_009831015.1 Picea engelmannii
AAAAAAAAAACTAAATGGACATATAACAAGAAGGGGGGTAAAGAAAATTCAAACATTAATAATTAAAGTAAAATTTTAATGAAGGATTAAATTATCAAAAGGGTAAATTGTTGTTTATATATAAACTTGCTAAATATGAACTATGAAGAAAAGGGGGAAGCTTAAGGAAAAGGAGAATGTCTAACATAGTAGGGAATCTAATCTTTGGAACCTTCTAATTGTGAACTCAACTAGGTTTTAAAAAAGGCGTCAGTCATTTAAGAATTGTAAGGGAATAAAGGGACACCGAGGAACATTTTTAGGAACGCTTTTAGGAGAGTGAGGGAAATAGAAAAATTTAAATAAATAATAAATTGATTTTTTGGTGCAATTAAGTGATCAGGTGACATGTGTGCGGGGGAGGTTTATCCTAATTAAATTTAATAAAAAGAGTCTAAAGAGGGTTTGAGAAACTAATCACTAAGAAAAATCTATAAAAAGGATGGCGGAGGAGGATTATGGATCACGTCTGGTAGGCGTAAGGTTAGGTTGCCGATATTTTTCTTGATTGATTTTACCTTGTGGGAGTTGGCATGCCTAGCTCGAAGGGAGTGGGAGCTCGACCTTGCAAGGTGAACTGGGAGATATATTTTCCCTGGTTTGTGTGCCTGGCCCTTTTGCGGCTAGGGGGGGCTTAGGGGGAATAATAGTACCTCTAGCATTGGCTAGGAGGTACTGGTAAGGTCTTAGCGGTTAGGAAGTAGGAGATGGACGGAGCGTAAGTGGGACAACCATTGCGGATTCTACGCCTTCAGTTACATTACTTTCATGTTGTTAAATTCAGATTTATTCTGCGTTTAATCTCGTCTAAACAAATGTGAAATTTGGTGTTAACTTCTGTTTTATTTCAGAGTATAATTTCGTCAAAATTGTGAGAGTTCGGTGTTTAATTTTTGCTAAACGTCTGCATTTAAATTTGTCAAAAGGTCTGAATTTGCGTTAGATGTTGCTTAACTTCTATGCGACTTAAGGGATCTAGTACTGTGCACCTGATCTACCATTCCAACACCTATAAACATAAGAGATTATATCTGGTTCGTCGCTTTTGCTTTTCAATATATATATATATATATATATATTTGTGATGCTGAATTCACTTTTGTAATTAAATCTACAACTTTGCTAAACAAGAATTTTGCATTTCCAAACATTTAAAAAAAAAACAAATTCAAATGAATTTCCAAAAGTACCCTACTAGCTATCTAAATAATGGCTATTATCATGCTTGAGATTTGCGCATTAGCGTCTATATTTGTATTTATACATAGAGGTGGCCCTGTGCATTTGGGGTTTCTCTAACTCTGCGTTTTTTTTCAACCTTCCTTTGCATCCTTGCTGCTCGTGGTTTGTCTCGCCCAGCCTTGAGATTACTGTCCCTCCATTTCTTCTTTCGGGGACGTGTTTCCCTATGTGTCTAATCTCAACTTTTCGCTCAGAAACTTAAGCCTACAATCCCAACCGAGCTCCCCTCATCATTTTCATTCAGAAGTTTAGGCCAGATTTAAAAGCGAGCTTCTCCCATAACCAATTTTAATTCTTCTTATTTCCTGTAGTCAATGAACTTCAACGATGTTTCTCCAACGGATGAATACTCCTAAAATTTCTAAATTTTCTGGTAGCAAATTCGTTTGATCCTGCATTTTTCTTAATGGGCTACCAACGAATTATGGCACCAACATCTCGTCATTCACATGACAATGAAGGTTTGGGTATTAAATTCCTTCAGGGCACAGTTCCCTTGCTTGGCATAGGGAGGGAAGCTTATCACATGGGTGGCTCCCTGAACGACTCTTAACAATCACTAATGAGAATGATAAATCCCATACGCATTCATGACTGGCTGCACATCAATTTCAAACCCAGATCTGACTCCTCCATCAATCTCATTGATTGAAGAGATGGAATACTTGAAACACGATGTTTTTGATGGCCATCAAGCTCCAAATGTAGTCCAGGCAGAGGGCACTTGAATAGCTCAGGGAACGCACAGATCAGTGATGAGGAGTAGGAGTAGGATATGTATTTTTAATCAGACTTTAGTAGTCTGTGGCTGCCAATTTATTTAGGTAAGGTGCATGTAAATGAAGGCACGAATCTCCAGGAGGAGGCATGTTTGCACATCTTATCCCTTTTCTGAGAGCACTCGATGTTCAACTAAAAGTAATTACTCTTACCTTGTATCTCCATGTGTACCCTCCACTATTTAAATTCTGGTCTAAATTGGATTAGCTAGGAGACGTGAGCTGGGCAACTCATTGGTGGAGTGTAAGGAGCTCCATTAGGTTAGCCTGTAACCCCCTTTTTTATTTGAGCTAGATGGTGGAAACAACATGAGTTAAATTCAAGAAACATAATTAGAGGATTAACGAGGTTGTTATGGTACGTTGTCTTATCCGCCTAACTTGGAGCCTCCCTTGCTTGTATTGACATAAGTAATAACAAGAGTTTAGTCATTTTATCAATTGCTTTATGTAATCATAGGTTCAAATGAATATTCAAGGAAGGATCATTTGAATGTCCTTTAATACTCAACTTGAAGTTTATTCCGGAAGAAATTATGGTTTAATAACGTTCAACCCATGTTTAATTAATGTTCAACTCAAAGGTTGTTAATTGTTCAAGTTATTTATTGTTTTGTGATGAATCAAGGAACCAACCATGGATTCTCTTGGCGCATGAATAATGTTGAAGAGCGGAAAAAGAATGATTAAATTTCTTGCGCACCTTGAATTTTTTATGCCGAAGATTGGCTTCAATTCTGTGTGCAATACCTATGTTGATTTATGATTAGCTGGGTAACTAGTTTCTCTGACGCCATTAGCGCATCGACATATGTTGATTCTAGTATTGATTACTTTTGCGCATAAAAGATTCTCTGTAGACGAATGATGGTTTAAGGGTGAATGATCGCGTGCATTGATTATACAAAGGTGGATTTCTTATAGGTTAGACTACCTATGAGCAATGAAATTATGATGTAATGAAAGAATGTTGGATAGTAACCTTTGCACGTAATGGAAGTAATGTGATGGATGGATTGATTGATTTTAGTCTGCAACTTAATTTATTTAATAATTACTTGTTCCTTGTCATATTATCGCTAGGTGTGAATGAACTTGTGTGTAGTTACATAGTCTCCTTAAAAGGTTAGATGAGTAATTACCCTTTGTCGTTGATTAAGTTGCGATTTAAATTTTGAGATTTCTTGCGCATTGGAATACTGAGGGATGTACACTAATTCGGTTAATAGTTCATTGGCGTGCAATGAATTTGAGGATGTTTGATTCGTCATGTGATTAGTTTTCCTTTGTGCATTGAGTTAGAATTGATGTACACCTTTGCGCCATGAACTTAAGGTTGACTTTTACCTGTGCACTAGGGTTATGTGGACGCATGTTAGTTACATGAATAGTTTAGTCTTGCACTATAGATTAAAGTCGATTATGACAGGCATTGACTTATTTCATTGTTCGTTGGAGTTAGTAACTGGGATTTTGTGATGGTTTTTTGGTTTTTTTAACTTTGGCATCTTGGAAGACACGTGATGTTTGGATCCATTGTGATATTTCTTAGTCTTGCGCCTTGAATTTAATGTTGGTAATTGATGAGTTATACCTTGATTACCGTTACGTCATATTTAATTGATGTTTATGTCCTGAAAAAAAAATTAGTACCTGATGTATGATGCTTGTTGAGGGTAACGACTGTGTCGTTACATATGGTATCAAAGAGGGCTCAACCCCACGACTGTGGATAAGCACACCTTCCATTGAATTATACACTTAAATTAATCACTTAGCGCTAATTAAAACTTTAACTAGTCCATGAGTTAGTCATGGTTAGAGGATGCCAGGAAGGTTCACGATGTGGTTCCAGGGGAGGAGGTGCGACGCCTCCAATAGCACCCACGCAAGATGGGTCCAACTGCCAATGAGAAGAACATGTCTTGATCATGAGAAAATTTCCGGATGGGATGCGTTGGGTCTGATAAGGTGCTTCCAGGGATTTGACAGAGGCTTGGAAAAACCATCTGTACTGAGATAAGGCCAGGGCACCTTTACCCTTGAGGGTCCACAATGCACCCCAATCAGTACTGGTAGTGTACACGGGGAACTCTAGAAGATTAGGTTCTCGCGGTCACGAGTGCCATAGACGGTTTAGTCATCGAGGCATGGTTGTAGATCAAGGCGAGGTGCTTTATACTTCACGATTGCGATCTCCAGGATGAAGGTCTTCTTAGGCGCTCTTCAGCTAAGCATGAGAACTCTTTTATGGAGGAAGATGCTCCTACCTCAACTAAACATGGTCGTCGAAGCCTTGTTAGGGGAACTTTTTGAGGAACGGTTCCGGGAGAGGTAATTGTCAGAGGAATCAGTTGAGCGCCATCTCGATGAGTTCAGCGCCTTATAGAAGGGTGGTCGTGTGGTGTTGGATTATAAGACTGGATTTATGGAGCTACTTCGATATGCCTCACATCTGAAGACGAAGAAGCTGGAGATCAACAAGTTGTGACCGACCTTAACTCTAGGTTTTGTGCGAAGGTGAGGATCTAAATGCCTCGGACTTTGCATGATGTAGTCCAGTAGGTCTCTTAGACGCGGGAGTCAGGGTAGGACTCCTGCAAGACTGTATTGACTGACGATATCTGGTGCACAACAACATCAGATGCTAACTAGACAAGACATCTTGGTATCAAGATATGTCTATACAACCCTTCTTCACAGCACCATGATGATGTGTTCCTCAGTAGGGAACCCTACTATAGGGTACCACCTCTTCAACAAAAATAATGGTTGGGCATGTTCAGTGGAATAGAACATGGTTTCTGGATGGCGGGCCAAAAACTACTACTTCAGGGACCCAGAGTACTAGACCGAAGACCAAGTGTTGGACATGTGGAGAGCCACATTACCAGTGTGACTGTCTAGTTGAGAGGGCCAGAGTGGCCAAGTCAACAGGACACACTACCATTGTGAATATGGGCAAGGCCCATAGGATTCATGACTGCAGGGAATAACCGCCAAGCAGAGCACTAGTCCACTGTGCTCGAGGCGTTAGGTACCATCGCCAACCAAACTTCTAGTGTTTGTTAGATCCCGGGGCTACAAAGAGCTATATTCCCAGTACCACGCTAAAGGGATTCAGGTGAAGGCATTCGACAGTACGAGCTTAGATTCATCGAAGCAACTTCAGGTGTCAACCGAATGGTTGGAGGAAGGGGTTGAATTGTGTCTTTAACTTAGTGATTATTGTAGTGAAGTCCGACCTAAACGTCGCGATTTTGAGATCTTATGACGATGTGATTAGTATGGATTGGTGGGAATCGCATGATGCGATACTCAATGGTAAGATGAGGTGGTTAAGTTGGACCGACGATGAAGGACATAATAGTTTGATTGTAGGAAGAAAACGAGGAGTATCCCTGAGGTTCATTTCTTCTCTACAACTAAAAGAGAGCACGTGCAAGGATGCAAGTTATATGCATACTTAGTGCCAAATGTCAAGGGCATGGCGAAAGGATTAGAAGACCTTCCAGTAGTACGAGAGTTTGCAGACGTGATTACTGTAATAATTACCAGGTGTGTCGCCTGAAGCCAGGATGGATTGTACGATCGACCTAAACCTGGAATTGAACTTATGGCAAGAAGGCCTTATCGGATGTCGAGCCCTGACTTACAGGAGTTGAAAGTGCAACTGAAGGAGTTGTTGGACCTAGGATTTATACATCTAAGTGTATTTCCTTGGAGTGCTCTTGTTAATTACTTACAAAATAAGGATGGGTCATGGAGACTCTGCTTGACTACCGCCGAGTATTCCTTGATGACATTTTGATTTTTCTCAGATGACGAAAGATCAAGAATTTTTTTTTTTTTTGCTTGGGGATTCATTTCTTAGGGCATGTTATCTCCAGTGAAGGCATCGATGTGTATCTAATGAAGGTACATGCTATTTCGAGTGGCCTATGCCTAAGAATGTCCCAGAAGTGCGTAGCTTCATGGGTTTAGTGGGATATTATCGAGGGTTCGTCGAGGGTTCTTCAGAGATAGAAAATCCGATTATGGAATTGCGGAAGAAGAACAAGAAGTTTGTGCATACTAAGAAATTCACGGAAGCATTTTGAAGGCTCAAGGAGTTGTTGACGACAGTGCCAATACTAAAAGTCCTTGGCATGGGCAAGGGATTCTTGGTATGCACTAACGCATCTAAGGAAGGCTTAGACTAAGTCTTAAGGCAATATGGTCAAGTGATCGCTTACCTCTCAAGGAAGTTAAGGAAGCTTGAGGAGAACTACGCGACGCATGATTTGGAGTTGTTAGCCATCGTGTATGCCCTGGGAGTGTGGAGACACTACCTGATTTGGACAAAAATTCGAATTAAAAACTGACCATTATGGTTTACAACACCTTTTTAGGCAAAATGACTTGAACGCGCGACAAAGGCGTTGGTCAAAACTTCTTATCAATTATTATTTTGAGATTTCCTACTTAAAAGGAACAGTGAGCAAAGTGGCAGATGCGTTGAGTCAGAGACCACACATATTTTCAGAGATACCTCTTCAACGAATCTACGTGAAAGGATTGTAACTACAACATGACACTGACTAGTATAAGTAGGGTAAGGAATGTTTTTAGGAAAGACACCATGTTGGTACCAAAATTCAGGGATATACTGTGGACAATGAAGGATAATTGAGATAATAACTTGATTTACTTACAGACCAACGACGAATCGAGAAGTTTTGATCTTATGCGAAGCTCATAAAGCAATGTACATGGCTCATCTAGGGGTCATGAAGATGAGGAAAGACCTTAATCCCTTATTCTTCTGGAAGTGATAAAGGAGAACATCGTCAACTGCATGGCGAGATGTCTAGAAGGTCAACAGGTGATGACTAAACATAGACATCCGATAATATTACTACAATCACACGCCTTTATTGAATCAAAATGGGAATTCATTTCGAGGGACTTTATTGTTGGGATTGTCGTTAAAGTCAAGGAGGCACGAATTGATTGTCGTGACAGTTGACACTCTGATGAAGAGTTCTGTAAGATCCTAGCTAACATAACCTAAAACTTAATACATTTAAGCATAAAATTTATAACATAATTTCTTTGCGGTTTTAAATTCAACAACTAACAACTAACAATTCATGGTTCAGTAAATTATAATTGAGCAACCTGATATACAAATCATATATATATATAATTAAACATACACATCTTAGTAAAATAGTGAACCATTATATGGATAATGACATAAATACCTCTCAGTGATGTTGTTTCCCCAACTCCATCTGTCCTCACTGCTCTGCCCAAACTCTACCCAAAACTAAATCTTTCATCCTTGCCATCTAGGAACATAGCCTATCCAACTCCCTAGCTCCAATATTCCGTGAGTATTCCTGGCCCCCGAGCCCAAAACTCCCAGCATCCGATGCTCCCCTGTAACAATCCAACAAATTCCTCCAACTTAAGACCAGAAAATGCAGTTTTCTAATACCTCCCTTGGAAAAATGCTTCGATACAATCCCCCCTCTCTCCAAAAAAAAAACTCCCCCTCTCGAATGTCTTTGCCCCCTCATATGCCCCCATCCATTCACAGCCTCTCCATTCAATGCCAACCACCTTATCCCTCCATTCAATGCCTTATCCCTCCATTCAATGCCAACCATGTCTCAATACATTAAGTTTTCTATTAAATAAATTAAAATTTATTAAACTTTAATTCGTTACCCAAACATTAAATGAGTTAATTAATTAATCAATATACATTAAACAATAATTAATTAATTAATTAATATTATTAACAAATAATCATTATTTAACTAATATATATTAGGACAGTTAATTATTTAATTAATTAAACTTAGTAAACCTTAAGAAATTATTTAACTAGGGTTGTTACATACACCCACCCTTCAGGAAACTTCGTCCAAAAGTTAAAGTATTTTATGATACAAGGGAAAAGAAACATGGTTCACACATTCATAACAATAACTGACATTATTAGTAACTAAGCCAAGAAAACTCATACATACTAGTGTACATGTCCAAGAAATGCATGTGTAGCTAGTACATACAAGTCTCTTGCATGTACTAATAACAATAACTATCATCTCTATAGTAATTTCCATATGCAACCAATCCATTCAACAAGACTATTCATTTTATAAAAGACAATAAACCAATCAAATGTTTGTGAAATCCTTTAATTACAATTATCTAGCTCAACAATGTTATTTAGACAATTGTAGTTTAGTTACATAATTATGAATATTCATATATAYCCATTTTCTTTTCAGAAGGAAAAACAATAAATTCCACCATAAGACAAATCTCCATACACTCTCAACTATTTCTACTCATCCTTCCTCCCTAACTTACTTCCATCTTCCATTCCTATCCTTCCTCTATTGGACTATCTTGGAGCGTCAACTATATTGACCTAACCCCAAATAGAACCCGTAAGAAGAAGTGTCACTATCCTGACCAAGCTTCCCTAGCAGGCAACTGACAGTCATCATCACACGTCTAGGGGAGTGTGAGCTAACACTGTCCTCCCATGACTTCAGGTTTCAGAGGATACATGGTGGGAAATGCCTCCACCCCTCCTAACAGGACTAGGGTCCACACCCTACAATGGAATATACAGTGGCACCATGTTGCTGGGAGTTTTGTCATCGTCTATTCAGTTTTGGGCAGTCTCACCACCTGAAATCCTGCACTGGTCCACATATCATAGCAATGCATCCAAACCAATATAGTTTCACATACAAATATTCATACCATATTGTTTCTTGGTCAATGGTCACGACATCCACTTTCATTATCATTATCCCTTGGCTATTTCATAGCCCAATGACCTGCAGATGAGTCTGTAACACAAACTCATACGCATCTATGCATTATTATCATGTAATTGTATACAACTAAAATCTCAATTTGGTATCCCCATAAAAACAACTTTAACATCAAGTTTTCAAGTTAGAAATAGATCTCATAATATCCCATAATTCAATTAACTTTACCCTATTCATAGAATTATCATTCACGTAATAGATTGCATCATATCCAACATCATTCAAATAGCATTTAAACATTAATAAAACTTGCATTCTCACAATATATCGCATCATATCCATCATTATTCAAATACATTTAAACATTCATAAAATTTACATTCTCAGAATATATCGCATCATATCCATCATTATTCAAATACATTTAAACATTCATAAAGGTTCATACGTCTTAAAAGTTCAAGTGTATCATTTAATAGTTTCACTGTGAAATAGGAAATAAACGTGTTTAGGCCTTAGGTAATCCTGGTTGTCTAAGTCAAAAGGTGGTGTTACATACACCCAAACTTCAAGAAACATATTCTCGAGGTGGTCAAAAAAGTGAGGGATAATCTCGTCATAGTGTCTCGACATCTTCCCAAGTAGAAGATCCTAGACTGTACTTGTCCCACTGGACCTTAACTTGGTCTACCAGATGGTTCCTGAGCTGTCGGACTCTATGTTCCAATATGTGTAACGGTTCTACCGTGAGGGTTCCCACGTCTGATACCTGCAATTCCTTCCAATTTAGTTTATGTGATTCATCAGCAACATAATGATGTAAAACAGATACATGAAAAATAGTATGAGTTTTATGCAAGTGGGGTGGTAGTACGAGACGATAGGCAACGGGTCCAATTTTCTCTTGGATTCTGAACGGTCCTATAAATCGAGGTGACAACTTTGTCCTCTTCCCGAACCATATGGTACTCTTATTAGGCCTGATACGAATGAAAACTTGATCTCCCACTTTATAACTTCAATCAGTCCCGTGTGCATCCGCATAACTTTTCTGTCTATCCTATGCTTCCTTTAGTCTCTGCCTAATCTGAATCACCTGTTCCTCCATCTCTTGAATCAATTCTGGCCCAATTGTTACTCGATCTTCTAATCTATCTCAACTCAACGACATTCTGCATGGCCTTCCATACAAAGCTTTGTAGGGTGGCATTCCGATGGAGCTATGAAAACTGTTATTGTAGCCGAACTCTACCAAAGGTAGGTACTTCTCCCAATGGGTTTGATTATATATGACATACATCCTAAGCATGTCTTCCATGACTTGATTTACTCTCTCATATTTCCCATCAGTTTCAGGATGATAAGTTGTGCTTAAGTTCAAATGAGTCCCCAACGTTGACTGCAAACTTGTCCAAAACCTAGAAGTGAATCTAGAGTCCCTATCTAAAATGATCTTCTTAGGTATCTCATGCAAACGGATGACCTCACTTACAAGCACGTGTTCCACATCAGTGACATCGTAAGTGTCTCTAACCAAAATAAAATGAGCACTCTTGGTTAACTTATCAACTATCACAAGAATGACATTGTGTCTATGAGATATGAGTAGAAACCCTACAACAAAATCCATAGAGATGACTTCCCACTTGGATATAGGAACATCATGTGGTTGTAGGAGGCCTGTCGGGTGGTGGTGGTCATATTTCACTTGTTGACACTCTAGGCACTTGGCAACGAAATGAACTACATCGCGCTTCATGCCTACCCAGAAGAAGAGTTTCCTCATGTCTGCATACATCTTCTTCACACCCGGATGCACACAATAAAGTGCTCTATGGGATTCCTTCAGTATGATGCTTCGAATATCCCCACTCTCATGGACGTACATCCTTCTTTGATATCTTAACAATCCGTCTACTTCCATACTATATCCTTCATACTTTGGATCTGATTGCCTCCCACTCTGGAGGTTTGAAGTAACCTTTAAATACCAACTGTCTCCATGGAGTTGCGTCAACACACTTTCCCTCAGATTGAGTTTTAAGGGTACCAAGGAGAAGACACATGGCCTCCTACTCAAGGCATCTGCGACCACATTCTCTTTTCCCCTTATATACGAAATACCAAAATCGTACTCACTCATGAACTCACTTTGTTGCCTTTTCCTGGCATTCAGATCCCTTTGAGTGAAGAAATGTTTTAAACTTTGATGGTCAGTTTTGAGCTCAAAGTTTCACCCCACTAGATAGTGCCTCCAAAGTTTTAGAGCTAGCATTATAGCTTCCAACTCTAAATCATGAGTAGCATAAAGCTCCTCGTGTTTCTTCAACTTCCTTGACACATAAGCTATCACTCCTCCATCCTGCATTAGCACGGCCCCCAACCCTTACTTCGAGGCATCCGTGCAGACTGTGAAGTCCTTTTCCATATCCGACACTCATAGAATTGGCACACTAGTTAGTAGCCTCTTAATCTTGATGAATGCACTATCACATGCTTTTGTCCATTCATACCTGACCCCCTTGCGCTGCAAAGTGGTGATGGGTTTCACTATTTTAGAGAACCCTTCCACAAATCTCCGATAATAACCTGCTAGCCCCATGAAGCTTCTTACCTCATGGGCATTTTTCGGCACTGGCCATTCCATAATGGCCTTTACCTTTTCTGGGTCCACAGAGATTCCTTCACCGAAAATGATATGACCTAAATAGTGGATTTATTTCTAGAAGAAGGAACACTTCAAAAACTTCCCATACAATTTGTTCTCTCTAAGGTAGGACAACACCACTCGCAAGTGTTCCTCATGTTCTCTTTTGTTCTTGGAATAGATGATAATGTCATCTAGAAAGACTTGTACAAAACAGTCTAAGTACTTCCGGAATGCTCCGTTCATGAGGCTCATGAATACTGCTGGGGCATTGGTCAATCCAAAAGGTACTACGATGAACTCGTAATGTCCAAATTGAGTTCAAAATCCAGTTTTAGGAATATCGCCTTCCTTAATCCTTAACTGGTGA
Source organism: Picea engelmannii (assembly GCA_009831015.1). NCBI lineage: Eukaryota > Viridiplantae > Streptophyta > Pinopsida > Pinales > Pinaceae > Picea > Picea engelmannii. Next base: position 51,167 of record ML795157.1, read on the forward strand.
TACCTTGATTGCAAATCAATTTTTGAGAATACCACTGCTCCTTTCATCTGATCAAAGAGATCATTTATTCGTGACATTGGGTACCTATTTTTCACTGTAGCATGGTTCAAGTCCCTGTAATCTATGCACAGTCGTAAGGAACCATCCTTCTTCTTCACAAAGATTATTGGTGCACCCCAAGGTGAGACACTAGGCCTTATTAGCCCTAAGTCAAGTAGCTCTTTCAACTGCATCTGCAACTCACAAAGTTCTAGCGCTGTCATCCAATATGGAGTCTTGGAAATTGGTTCTGCACCAGGTTTTAGCTCAATAGGAAAATCAAGCTCCCTCTCAGGAGGTAACCCTGGTAACTCGTTCGGAAAAACATCTTTAAACTCTGACAATACTGGGTACTGATCTAAGGAGGGTCCTTTCCTTTCATTCACTACTTCAATGACATAAAGTCGACACCCTTGCCTCATGCACCATTTAACCTTCATAGTTGAGATAAAGCGTAGACACACCCGTCTCCGTACACCGTGGATCTCTACTGGTATTCCTTCATCATCGACACAAAGAACCCTTTTTGCGAAACAATCTACCAAAGCTCGATGAGCTTCTAACCAATCCATTCCAATGATTAGGTCATACATCTTGAGAGTAGTGACGTATACCTTCAACTTGGTAGTACACACTCCCAGGTCTACTATAAAATTATCGACGCTAGGTCCTACCAATTGTTTTTCTCTCGAAGCCATCTCAACTTGTTTAAAGTCATCGTGCTCGTAGGCTGCCAACCCACTCTTTTCTAATGCAGATGGTGAAATGAAACTATCTGTAGCACCAAAATCAAATAAAATCTTAACATTGATATGATTTAGTGTACCTTATCACTCCACCACCGTGGATTGATGTTCTGCCTGGCGATTATTAACCCTTGCATAAATCTGGTGGCTGCCACTTGCTCTTCCCATCGGGGCCTTTCCTTCTCTATGCACAAATCCTGATTGTAACTCTAGGCAGTCACGCTGGTAATGGGGTCCTCCACATCCTCAATAGGTAACATGAGATTGAACTTGCGCACTATTATGTGACTGTCTCTGGAATGAGTTCCTTCCCCTGGAACCCCTTCCCCTACTAGCTTCTCCCTGAGATGGACATGGACCCGCCTGCATCATTGGTGATGAACGGGATGTTGCACTTGCTTCCATTGAAATCCCTGCAGCTACTATCCTTGGTACGACTCTATTACCATATGGAGGTGGCCTTGAGCCCCCTCCCTTGGGAAATGTCCTAGGGGCCTTCCCCACGAATCTAGGACCATGCGGAAAGGTCGGTCTCGTACCTCCATTTAAGTTTATGTTTTCCTCCACATAACACGCATTTTCCACTGCTTCTTCTACTGAAGACGGTTTCCACATCTGCACCATAGCCCTTATGTTAGGGTTTAACCCATAGACAAAGCATTCTGCATGTCATTGGTCATTATCCATGTATGAAACATATTTGACCAATTCCATAAACTTGATCTCATATTCTTCTACGGTCCTGTTTCCCTGTACTAGAGTATGAAATGGTCCCACCTGTTGTTCCTCATAGTAAGCTGGTAGATATTTCCTTTGAAATCTCTCCTCAAAAAGTTCCCTAGATACGATGTCCAGGGTAAGATGCAGTTACCTTTCCAGGTTGCCCCACTAGTTCAAGGCACTGTCTCTCAATTGAAAAATCACTATGTTCACCTTTGAAGTGGACACATAGTCTCTTAAGGCAAAACACCTAGTCATGCCTTCCAACCACCTTTGAAGTGGACACATAGTCTCTTAAGGCAAAACACCTAGTCATGCCTTCCAACCATGCCTCTGCACGTTCACTGGCACAACCCCCGACAAACTCCGGAAGTTTGATCTTCTACAGTTCTCTAGTGATGTCTTCGAGTGGAGGTCCTCCCCATGAATCCCTCGACGCTTTTGGATTACCCGTTCCAAATGGTGGGGGCTCTACTTCGATCCCTACTAGTTGACTCCCCTTTAAAGTCTCATTTATGGCCTCCAAAGAGCGCAGTATGAGAGCTAGTTCAGGCGATGGTGGTGGCGGCGCTGGTGGTCCCTGCGACGATGCCCCTCTGCCTTGATTTCCTCAAGTCCTAACCATCCTGTATAATTTAATCTGCATCAACCAAAGTTGTCAGGTGAGTTCAAGGGCATTTCACATTTGCGCAACTTAAGCTAGAAACAGGGTTAGGCGTAAGTTTTTTTTTACTTGTCTGTAAACAGACATTACTCTCTTTAGGGGAAGTGGCTAAGTTAGGGTTTAAGCATCTACGCTCGATGTCTTCTCACAAGAAAACTATTGACCCTCTCGCTTAGTAGTTACGCTAGCACTTTACCACACTCACCTATTCCTCAAACTTACCTTCCTAGTGTGTATGCAACCTCCTTCTCGCTTGTCCTAGTCTAAGTCCTTACTGTTTAGTTTAAAACTAATTAACCACTTTAATTAGTTTAAATATGAATCATAAAATTAAATATAATTTAAACATTAATTACTAATGATTAATTATTTTTAATTAATCCTATTAATTTTACTAATAAAATATACTCACTTACCTTGATTAATTATAATCTTATAACATAAAATATTTAATTTAATAGTTAAAACATATAATATTTAATTAATTGATTTCTTATAACATAAAATTTTAATTTTAATATTTAAAACGTATAATATTCTTAAATAATTAAAGTCTAAGCATTTTTTTTTAGGTAATTTAAAACTAAATCAAAGCAATTTTAAATTTTAAAATTTAATTACATAATTTTATTTTATTTTTTATAATAATAAATAAATAAATAAAAATAAACAAAAAAAAAATATTTATAACATAATTTACAATAAACAAATAATTAAAAATAATAATAATAATAATAATAACTAAAATAAATAATTAAAAACATTTTTTTTTTATAACTAAAGCATGGGCACGCATGAAGCCCACGTGCTCTGCACTCATTTTCCCCCCTCCACTTTCCTTAACCTAACCCTACACCTCCCACAACCACTTTGAACAACTAGCCATTTGTAAGAACTACGTTTGGTTCCTGCGGCTCCTCCCTGTGGCTTTGGCCCTGGCCTGTGGGTATGCAAGGAGCTGTCACTTGAATGCAAAGGTTGATGAGCTCCTTCCTGTGGGATTGCTCGTGGATTCTCCTTGGTGGATTTGTGTGCGCTCGGTTTGGAATGCTAGCTTATATGAGCCTTGTTGTTGTTGTGTGTTGGCTTGATAGTTTGGCGCTGGCACTTGGGCGCATGAGGGTATGTTGTTTCTTGACGCCCTGAGAACTTTGACCCGCCCCTTATGGGCTCCTCCCTATGGCTTAGTGCTTGGTGTATGGTACCTTGTGCACTGGACTTTGTGGTGTTACTTGGTTTTTTTTTTTGACTGACCTGTGTTTTGGTTGCAGGTCGCATGGATTCTGGAGAGGGAGCTAAGCCCTCACACCCCCGGTATTTTCTTGGCGTTGGTGCTCGAATGCCCCTATGGGCTCATCCCTCATAGCCTGGTGCGTTTGTATGCAATATGTAGGCAAAAGAGATGGGGAATTAATGGGGCATTCACCCAACGCCCGGACTCCGAGCCACCATTCATCTTCTGCACTAAAATCTCCCATCTACTTTGCTATATTCCCTCCAATCATATTAAAGTCGAAGACAAACCAGAAGGATCTTATCTCCACGGTTACACATTCCGTTTAACCATTGCATTCATCCATTGGTGGAACAGAGACAAATTTTGAAGCTTGGAATCAATAATGGCGGGTTTCTTTGTGGTTTGGTGCTTGGTCGCTAGGCTCTAGCTTGTGTTGTGTGTTTTGGTTGATGCTAACCTGCGTTGTGTTGATTGCAGGTGCTTGGCTTCTGTGTGGCTGTAGGTGCTAGTTTGTATGTTGTTGCTTTGGTAAATAACACGTAGTGCACTTGGTTACCCATGGTCTCTCCTGGCTTCTCCTTGGTTTGGCGCCAAAAATTTTGCCTTGTGTGCTGGGATTTGTGGTGTGACTTGGTAGAGCGCGTGGCTTAGTGGTTGGTCATGGTAGCAATGCCCTTGTGGGCTCTTTGCACGACTTGGAACTCGGCGCGAGTATTGGTGCGAGTGTCGTGAGCCAAGGCTGTCCACTTGGTCTCTTAATTTTGTGGGCCATTCATCTATATTTGTTTGAGCACTATGTTATTATTTCAATTTTAGGGACCTGTTCAAAATGTCGTATGCAAATGAAGGCTCAGGCCACAAGCTATTGTCTTATTAAATTTTTTTTTTTTTTTTTTGTCTGATAATTGTGCTATTCATCTATGCACTAATTTGTAATTCATCTTATTCTTAAGAAACTTCATCTTATTCTTAAGAAACTTCCTTATCGCTAGTGACATGTATATATCTTGTTTTTTTTTTGTCACTTTTACTCAAGCTACCCCTCCGAGGAGACGTTAGTAATATGGCTTGGGAAATCTATAGTCCCATGGGAGCACTGTTAACTTCCATTTCAATCAGAAAAGTTGGTTGGTCAGCATTTTGGTACTCCATTTCTGCTGGAGATTACAGTAAGTTGTGGGTAGATATGATGTATATGCTTATTGTATGTTAGTGGAGCTTGTGAATTATGTCTTTATATTTATCCTGAAACTTATACAGGGTCATCTTGTACAACAAGATGGATCCGTTTGGCAATCCATTATTTCTGAAACAGTGCCCTTGTTTTGTTAATAAGCATTAGATGCTGGATTTATGAATTCAAATAATTTGTCATGTATTCTGCTTCCAGTTTGGTTATGAAAAATGTTTTACTTCTAAGTGAAAAGTGTGATCAACTATCAGATGATAGGCATATGCTAAAATTGTCTCTAGTCGGTCATGATAAGTCTTTTTAGTTGTGTACAAGCACTTAAAACTATTGTTTTGTAGTGTTATTTGGAAGCGATTAGTGTAGCATTAACTTATTTCATTTGTGTAATTCTGAATTGTTTATTTTCATAGTTTTTTTTTTTACAGGTTTGCAGGTGAACAAATGTTGGTTCTAAAGAAACAAAATTCAGTTGTAGGTAGGCCCTTAAGGCTCCAATGCTTCAAACTGAAGCTCTGATACCATGTGTAAGATCCTAGCTAACAGAACCTAAAACTTAATACATTTAAGAATAAAATTTATAACATAATTTCTTTGTGGTTTTAAATTCAACAACTAACAACTAACAGTTCATGGTTCAACAAATTATAATTGAGCAACCTGGTATACAAATCATATATATAAAATTAAACATACACAACTTAGTAAAATAGTGAACCATTATATCGATAATGACATAAATACTTCTCAGTGATGTTGTTTCCCCAACTCCGTCTGTCCTCACTGCTCTGCCCAAAACTGAATCTTTCCTCCCTGCCAGCTAGGAACAGAGTTTATCCAGATCCCTAGCTCCAGGATTCTTGGCCCCCAAGCCCAAAACTCCCAGCAACCGATGCTCCCCTGTAATAGTCCAACAAATTCCTCTAGCTTAAGACCATAAAATGCAGTTTTCCAATACCTCCCTTGGAAAAATGCTCCAATACAATCCCCCCTCTCTCCAAAAAAAATAATCCCCCTCTCGAATGTCTTTTCCCCCTCATATGCCCCCGTCCATTCACCACCTCTCCATTCAATGCCAACCACCTTATCCCTCCATTCAATGCCTTATCCCTCCATTCAATGCCAACCATGCCTCAATACGTTAAGTTTTCTATTAAATAAATTAAAATTTATTAAACTTTATTTCGTTACCCAAACATTAAATGAGTTAATTAATTAATTAATTAATCAATATACATTAAACAATGAATAATTAATTAATTAATTAATTAATAATATTAATAAATAATCATTATTTAACTAATATATATTAGAACAGTTAATTATTTAATTAATTTAACTTAGTAAACCTTAAGCAATTATTTAACTAGGGTTGTTACAAGTTCAAATTTTGTCCCTGTGCGTATGACGCATTAGGTGCCAGGTATAGCTAGAGTTTATATCAGCAAGATTTGAGACTGTGATATGTACCAAATAAATCATATCCGATAAGGGATTCAATGTCTGTAAGATGATTTTGTACAAGTTTCCCAAGAGGCCTTGGGAAAACCACTAAACTTTAGTACACCATGTCCTTGAGATATGTTAGCACTTCGTAATTTCCAAGGCTAAGGAAGAAATTGACAGAGGTAACCACAAACCTCTTTGGAGTCCAGGATCTATCCCTCCAAGACTCATAGAGGGATCTCTCTGTATGATATAACTTTGTTTGGATTGAGTATTTGTAATATACCATATATAAAAAGTATGCAGAACAAAAAATAATGCTAGAAATGGTAGAATAACAGTAATATAACCAGAACAATCACCACAATAACACTGAAATGATATAATAATAACAACAGAAATAACACTTTGATTCTGAGAGCAATGTTCATGGGCCTCTTCGAGGGGGCAACCTCCAGTCGAGCAGATCCCTATTAAAATAATCTCCAAGCTAGGGTTCTGATACCCTCGACTCCTATTTATACTAAATATGTCTATCAAAAGAAGCATCTAGAGGAAGATCCTTCTAGAAGCGCAAGCTTCTATTAGGTCTTCTTACATTCGACTTATTCTATTTTATTGCAAGGCCTTATTAATATTGACCTTTATTACATCCGAATATATTGTTCTACCTATGTGCGGGTTAGGACCCTAACATGTCCTCCCCCTTAAAAACAACCTTGTCCTCAAGGATTGAGATGTGGAAATTGTTGTAGAATGGTAGATGGTTCCCAAGTGGCATCTATTGGAGTTGTATCTTTCCACTGGACTAACACTTCCTTGATGGTTCTATGATGCAGGCGATGCTCACGTTGGTCCGAAACTTCTTGTGGTTGTAGCCAAATGGATCCTTCTTCGACTAACTCAGGAAGGTTGGTTTGAATTTGGCACTTAGTTCCAGTCACCTTCTTTAAGCATGAAACATGAAAAATAGGATGTAGCTTCGAATGACTGGGAAAAGCTAACTGATAGGCTACTTGTCCCACACGATTGAGGATAGTATAAGGACCATAAAATTTGGGAACTAGCTTCTGACAATGCTTGATCTTGAGGGAAGTTTGCTTGTAATGTTGCAGTCGAAGAAACACTTGATCCCCTTCTGCAAATTGACATTTAGAGCAACCTTGATCTTCTTGTTGCTTCAAGCAATTTTGTGCCATGACCAAATTCTCTTTGAGGGTACGGAGAATAGCCTCTCGGACTATAAGTGTTTGGTCAACTGCTTGGAACTTCAAGACACTAGGTAAGTATGAGAAAAATGAAGGTGGATTCTATCCATATACTACTTCAAAAGGAGTCATGCGTGTAGCTATATGGTATGAAGTATTGTACCACCATTCAGGTAGGGGTAACCATTAAGCCCACTAATTTTGATTTTTCGAGGCAAAACACCTCAAATATGTTTCCAAACACTTGTTGACAACTTTTTTTTGACCATCAGTCTAGGGATGATAAGCTGTGCTTAGATGCAATTGGGTGCCTTGTAGCTTGAACAATTCTTGCCAAAAATTTCTTGTGAAAGTTGGGTTGCGATCAGAAACAATAGAGTGCGGCATGCCATGAAGCTTGAAGACCCGATCCATGAAAATTTGAGCCACCATGGATACTGTAAACGAGTGTTGAAGAGTGCAAAAATGATCATACTTGGAAAGGCGATCAAAAATCACCATGCTGACTAATTTATTTCCCAATTTGGGTAATCTTGTAATCAAATCCATAGAGATATCCTACCAAATAGCAGGTGGAATCGGAAGCGGTTGTAGTGTGCCTGGATATTTGACTGTTTCTCCCTTGTTGTGTTGACACACATCACATTCAATGACAAAATTACGAATGTCCTGTTTCATACCATCCTAGAAAGAAGAACGTTTGACACTGTCATAGGTTTTGGTGAACCCAGAGTGCCCCGCTGTGGGTGTAGCATGAAGCTCAGAAAGTACCATGGATTTAAGCTTTGATTGTTTACTTAAATACAAACGAAATTTGTATCGAAGCTCATCATGGAGCCAAGAGTACCCTGGGGAAGTTGGAGCATTGGACTGCAATTGTTGGATCAGATGCGAACTTTTAGGATCCTGTAGCCATTCCCGGTGAATGACTTGGAGCCAATTTGGCACAATGAAGTAAAGAGAAAAAAGGGATCCTTCATCTTCATATTTTCGAGAAAGTGCATCCGCGACCACATTGTCTTTGCCTTTCTTGTAAATGATCTCATAATCATATCCAAAGAGCTCAGTCACCCATTTTTGTTGCTCCGGGGAGGAAATGCGTTGTTCCAGAAAATACTTGAGGCTTTTATGGTCTTTATTAATTTGGAAACGTTTCCCCAATAGATAAGGGTGCCACAAATCAACGACATGCAAAATAGCCAACATTTCCTTTTCATAGATTGATTTTCCCATATTTATTTCAGATAGTTGCTTGCTGGTAAAGGCCAAAGGCTGACCCTCTTGCATAAGGAAAACACCAATTTCTTTCGCTGAGGCATCACATTCCAAGACAAAGGTCTTTGTGAAATCAGAAAGGGCTAGGATTGGAGTGGTGCACATGGCCATCTTCAAGGTTTGAAAAGATTGAGCAACAACTGGAGTCTAAGTGAAAGAGTTCCTTTTTAGGAGAGCAGTGAGAGGTGTTGCAATCTTTCCATAATTCTTAACAAACTTTCGATAATAACCTGTTAAGCCCAAAAATCCATGCAAGATTTTGAGAGTCTTTGGGTGAGACCATTCTTGCATAGCTTTAATTTTTTTAGGATCCACCCTGATGCCATTCTTGCCAACCAGATGACCCAAGTATTCTACTTCTGAGGCGCCAAAAGCACATTTATACTGTTTCAGGAAAAGTTGATGCTGAGAGAGTAGATGGAGAACTCGATCCACATGAGCAAGATGGTCTGTCCAGGTTTTTCTATAGATGAGGATATCATCAACGAAAACTAAGACAAAATGATGGAGAAAAGGATGGAAGACATGATCCATGAGGCTTTGGAAGGTGGAGGGGGCATTACACAAGCCAAAGGGCATGACCAAAAAATCATAGTGGCCCTCATGAGTTCTAAAGGAAGTCTTGGGAATGTCTGCCTCTTTTATATGTATTTGGTGGTAGCCCGAACGAAGATCAAGTTTAGTAAAGAATTGGGCGCCACTCAATTCATCCAGGAGGTCATCAATGATAGGAATGGGAAATTTGTCTTTAATGGTAAGTTTGTTGAGGGCATGGAAGTCAGGAAACATTCACCAAGAATCTTCTTTATTTAGGACCATGACCATAGGAGAAGAGTAGGGGATCATACTAGGATGGATAACACCTACATTAAGCAGTTCCTGGACCATTTTCTTAATTTCATTTTTTTGGGAAAAGGGGTGACGATACAGACAGATATTGGGAGGAAGGCTTCCGGGTACAAGGGGAATGGAATGATCATGAACACCACGGGAAGGAGGGAGTACCTGGGGAGTGGAAAAGACCACTTGATGTTTAGAAAGAATGGCTTGGAGGTCTTGCAGCATTGAGGGTGTCTTTGTTGCTTGTATGGCATGGAGTTGGGAAATAACACCAGAATGACCTTTTTTGAGCAGCTTTTCCATGCGATGGGAACTAATGACCTCAGGGGAACCAATAGTGATGCCTTGGAACTTATATTGGTGGCCCTCCTGGTCGAATTGCATGTTTAATTCCTTAAAATCCATGAGAATGGGGCCCAAAGTCCTTAGCCAGTCTACACCCAACACAATGTCACAACCGCCCATGTCGATAGCAAACATATGAGATTTCAAGTGGTAGTCACCAATTTGGAGATGCACATTTTCACAATTCCCTCCACATTTCATGGAGCCACCATTGGCAATCATGATTTGGAAATTATTGACAGCATGTATGTAGCAATGAATTTCTTAGGCAATGCAGCGATGAATAAAATTATGGGTGCTTCCACTATCAACCAGAATGATGACTTTCTGATGCTTGATGTAACCGATTAGCTTGATGGTTTGGGGAGCTAAGAAGACAGTGAGAGAATTGGGGGAAATGATCGGTTCTACTTTGGGAGGGTTTGAGGGAGGGGTTATGTCAGTGGTTTCAGCTGACTTAGACACAAGGGGAGTTTCAACATCCTCTTCCGAAATATCCTTAGAGATGGCCATAAAAAGATTTCTTTCTTTACACTTGTGGCCTGGGAAATATTTGTCATCACAATTATAACAAAGGCCTTTGAGTTGGCGTTCAACCATTTCATCTCTGGTCAATTTTTGGATCTTTAGTGGAGCAGAGGGAGTAGTGGGATTTACTGGTTTAGGGAGAGGGATAAAGGAGGGTTTTCAGTTTTAAGAGGATACAACCTGTTGTTCTTCTTTAGCTCTTTTAGTAGCCTCCACCCAACTCTGAGGTCGAGCCATGAGGACATGGGCCCGAATCTCATCCTTGAGGCCACTGATAAAACACTCTCGAAAAAAGGCATCAGACATGCCCTTTGTCCGAAAATCCAGATGCTCAAAGGCAGCTATAAAGTCTTCCAATGTTCCTGATTGTTTCAACTTTGTCAAACGACCCAAATGGTTGGTGTCAGTGTCAAAGCGTTCATAAACCTTTGCCACAAAGTGTGTCCAAGCAATATACGCTTGACAAGAAGTTTTTCTCCATATCCACCATTGCCAACGTTCTTGATCTAGATGGAGAACACCATATCGGAGTTTGGCCAAGTCATCTGTAATGCCGTACAAAGAGAAATAATGTTCCATTTGGGTTACCCAACTAGTGGGGTCTAAGGCATCAAATTTGGTCACATCCACCCGTGGAAGGCGTAGGTCATGTTGAAAGTGATGGTGATGAAAGTTATGGGAGTGAGAGGAATGTTCCCCTTCAGTATGTGGGGGTGATTCAGAGGAAGGGTTGTCTATAGGGATATGAATCTTGGTGCAGAGTGATGAAAAGACAGATTCAAGATGGGTGGTTAGGTCTTGTTTGATTTCCTCCATTGAGGAATGCATGGTTGTATTGATGGCGACAACATTGGCACTGAGTTGTTTCACTTCTTGTTGGGTCTCAGTGAGACTAGATTGCAAGGTATTGAAGTGAGCTTCCAAGTCTTGGCTACAGGTATGGGCAATGAGGATGAGGGAATCGAAAAAGGGGCGGGTGGGGTCAATTTTTTTTTCTCCGAAAAATGATATGTATGAATGTGATAACGACGAAAAGATGAATCCAATGGAATAGGTCTCAAATAATGTTTATGAATACTGTAATGATGAAATGCCCAAATTCTTAACCAGGAAGAAATGTGTAGTTACTTGGCAACCTGAACACATTTGCATGACAATAGATCTTGTCTGTTTAGATTTGTTTATGTTGTTGTCCCCAAGGGTTAGGTATTCAAGGGTTTTATAGACAAGGATTTTTCCTGTGGTATAGCTCTCTAATATAGGTGTTGGGTTCAACAGTAGTACTCGACCCAATATCTCAGGGCACTAACTAAGGAGGATAGATTGTACCCTTATCCATACTACCCGACTACCCAAGTACTAGAGATTATCTTCCCGAGTGTTGTTCTAGGTGGCACTATAGCAGTTAGGCAGCTGATCAGTTTATCTAAAGAGGGCTTCAGGAAATCTAGGTCGATCTGTACACAGGTGTTGTCTGATGCGCTACCAATCAAAGGGGTACCAACAGGGGTTACAAGGGTGGCCAACAGATGTGCGCTTAAGAACCACTTGCATTTCCTACATGTATGAATCCCTCAACTGTGGGTTTATGCGCGTAACGACAGATCTCTGTGGCTTATAGACGCTGGAATACGTCTCTACCCTGAAAAAAATTTACCCACAATTTCTGCCAAGGAAATTGATTTGATACCATTTGTAATATACCAGATATAAAAAGTATGCAGAATGGAAGATAATGGTAGAAATGGAAGAATAACATTAATATAACCAGAACAATCACCAGAATAACAATGAAATGATATAAGAATAACAACATAAATAACACTTTGATTCTGAGAGCAATGTTCACAGGCCTCTTCGAGGGGGCAACCTCCAGTTGAGAAGACCTCTATTAAAATAATCTCCAAGATAGAGTTCTCATACCCTCAAATCCTATTTATACTAAATATGTCTATCAAAAGAAGCATCTAGAGGAAGATCCTTCTAGAAGCAAAATCTTCTATTAGGTCTTCTTACATTCGACTTATTCTATTTTATTTCAAGGCCTTATTAATATTGACCTTTATTACATCCAAATATATTGTTCTACCTATGTGTGGGTTAGGACCCTAACAGTATTAGGCTAGTTATGAGAGTAGAAGGTTTGTTTTTTGAGTTTTTGGTTGGGACAACAAAAGAGGGCCATTGGGAAAAATGGAGTCAAAAAGTTTAAGGTGATCAATGGAGGAATAACTGAGATCATTATGTAACAAGGCAAGGTAATCATGTTAGTGTATCCTTTTAGTTTATGAGATGGAAGAAGAGGAACATATTAGGGTTCACTTCAAATGCAGAGAAATGCTATCTGAATTCTACATTCAAACTTAAGAAGAAAAACATAAATATTGTTTAAATCTAGTACAGGGTGTTTGAAACAAATCCTGAACATAATCTTCTCATAAACAATAAAGAAAGATAACAAAATGTGAAAACAAAGAGAAAATAGATTACATAAAGGAACACTTCACCACATAACAATGACATAGGAATCCTGAAGCATAAATGTCTTTGTATTCATAAAAAAGAGTCACTTGAAACCATTCTGATAGTCTTTACAATGAATGGTAATTTTTCAATACCATTTCTCCCTTCAGGTCCAACCACTATTCCATATTGCATTCTATCTTTTATAATTTCACCATTACATTCAGATCCTACAGACTAGGGGATCAAATCCCTGCCTTAACTGTTTCTAGATATTTCTTCAAATACCTAATTAATGTTCTGTCAAAATAGAGATTTGATCTCTTTCAAAATAATGCCAAATATCTTGAAACTATTACAATATATTCGATTTTTACCACTGAAAGGTTAAAAATAGCAAAGATTGCTTGCTTATTCGTATCCTAACATTTTGGAGGTTACAACAAAATCCCAAAATATAGGAAAAACTTGGATTTTCTTTAATGACCAAATATAGTTCAATCTTAGTTTGACAACAACATATTGATGACGAGTCATAACTGGAAAATCGATCTGGAAGCTTTCAAGATAATTGGAGGATCCATTTTCCTTGATATGAGGAGATCTTTGTGCTTTCTGTTCATAACAAAACTTTCGATAGCTAACAAGGTCAAAACAAAGTGCATTTAGATGCCAATTTTCTGGGAACGATTTTCAACAACTAATTATGGATTTTTAAACGGTTCTTAGCTGGAGAAACCTGTAACTACTCCCGAACTTAGTCAAAATTGGTTGACTTGTCCATTGGCCCTGCTTCTTCTATTATAACCACTTCATTTGAAATCAAGGGCATCTTCAACTAGAGTATCAAGCCTGAGGTGAGCTTTGGGTTTTAGCTTTTTGTGAACAAGTTTAAACTTCAACACTTTATTCAAGTCTTGCAGTCTGCTATTATGTTTGCAAAGCTTCTTGTTCATGTTATTTACAGTTTCATACTTGATGGCTAAATAATCCAATGTAGAACCAATTTTGATAGATCACTGTCTAAGAGTCCCATTCTCCTTCTTCATATGTCTCTCTAACACCTTTAACTCAACAATTTCTTCCTTCAATTTCTGGACCTTAGGTTTTTTTTAACCTTCTTCTTTGATGGTGTTCCAGCTTCTTCAGGGGTTTCCATTTCTACATATGATGGCTTTGTTTCCATTTCTGCAGCTAATGGCTCTGAATCAGAATCTGAATATGGAAGATTTAGGACATTTTGCATTGTAGATTTCCCTTGATCCTTTGCCTTCTTCCCAAACTCTAACTTGCTATTTGTTTTCTTTGATTTTGATTGAGAAACCTTTAAGGCAGTTTCTACATGTGACAATGCTCTTCTCTTCCTTTTACTGTTTTTTGGGGAACTTGATTTCTGAGAGGGAGTTCCTCCTTTCTTTGGTTGAACTTCTTGCCCAAATTCTCCCCGAAACAAGAGATAGTCCCAAGTCTTGTTCCGTATGCTGAGCTCTTCTAAAAATATCAATTTGATCATCCCATGATGAAATAGACTGCTGCTATGATGCAGGAGCATCCCTCACGACAAGAAAAACCAACGTGGAAGCAGAAGACAGCTGGAAGACATCCAACGCAAGTTTTTGAATTTTAAATTTTATTTTGAAGTTGACGTGCAGAATATAAATGAGACCATTTAATTTAGGCGTCTTGGTAAGAATGTAATTAGACCTCAAGCCATACACTCTCATCTGAGATAGACAGAGGCATTTATAGTAGTAGTTGCAGGTATATAGAATTGAATTCTTAGATTAGACAGTTTTTAGAGCGCAGGAGGGAAACCGGATATAGACACCCTCATTTGTATCATTGTAACATTAGCAATAGGAGTTAGAAGAATCTAGAGCATAGGAGAATAATAGAGAGCTGTAGAAGAACACCCATGTATAGATCTTGAATTAATAGAAGAAATTGATTCAGATTCATGGCTGTTGTGTTATTCTCTGCGTATGTGTGTTGAATGCTCTGTTTACGAACGTTTCTTCCTATTAGGCATTGTTGTTATGCTATGCGTATGATTTCATGTGTTAAGATAGAAGTCTGAGAGGAGGTGAAGTGAGTTACGATTGTTTCTCCTTTTGAGCAAGGACTCCTGCAAGGAGTGCAGTTGAAGTCATCCGCAAGGAGTGCGTTGACAGGAAGCTCAGGGAGTTAAACTCTTGTTCTCAAAGCTCTCAGAAGTGAAAGTGGGTTGCTAAAGCCGTGAAAGGAGTGCACAGGCTGAGAAGAAGTCTCAGTTGTAAATCTGAGCAAAGGAGATCGAAGGCTGCTGCTGCAGGAGTGCGCAGAGTCAGAAGGATTCAACACTTGGGAAGTTGTTGAATGTTGAGCATGAGGAGTGCGCGCAAGTTCCTCTGAAAGAATCAGAGTGGAAAATCTCAGGAGGTATAGCACCTTCGTAATATCATTAAAGGAGAGCACCGAAGGTTCGTTCCGTAGAAGGTTCAAGCAAGAGTTGTAAGCGTAGGTGTCAGAGAGCAAGCTCTGAGAAGGAACACTTAGTCATTCTCAAGAAGTCTCCAAGGAGGAGAAATCGATGGTCAGGATTCGCAGAGGAAAGTCGTGAAATCCCGTCAGTCGTCAAATCTCGAGAAGTTGTGCCAGGGTTAAGCATAGGGGTACAGAGGAGAAGTCCCGACCAAAGTCATCGGGATATTAGTGTCATCGGGGTTTTGTTAAGCAAGAGAATCAAGACCTTGCGAGTCTCGAAACCCCGAGAAGGGATCCTAGCCATTGATTTCGGCAGGACACGTGTCAGAAAGCCAGGGAGGCATCGGGGTTTCGACCCATCGGGAACTCCGGGAGGGGAAAAAATCACAACACTAGGAGTCGCGATCCACGAAATCCCGACGAGCTTTGAACCGTCCCTCAGCGAGGACGCGTTGCAGGAGATCTGAGGAAGTCGTGAATCGGAGCATCGGGGTTTCCAGAGACAAGAGACTCGCGCATGTTGGAATCACGATCCACGATTTCTCAATAGGATCAGAGCCATCCATTAGCAGGGACACGTGGCAGGAGATCCCACAGAGTCGGGGATCGGGGAATTAAAAGTCCCATGCACATGACAATGGGAATCGCGATATCCTGATACGCAATTTCCCGACAGGGTTAAGAATGTAGTGGAGGACAGGTGTCGGAAGGTCAACCCTCGCAGGGAGTCAACGACAAGTGGCATCGACATATCGGAGGTTTGTAAGTTGGAGCTGCAAGGGATTGCATCAAGAAGTGCGATATCGCGAGAAGCGATATCCCGATAACCACAGGGTAGCGTGGGGGACCACAAGAGTGAGTGGAAGACAGGTGGCAGAGATTTGGAGATCTCACGAACTCAGGAGTTCGTAGGGTGAAAGCCCAAATCTTGGGAGTTTCAAGTCACGAGGACACGAGGTTGCGAAAGCGCGACAGGAGAGTATCGGTGTTTCGGCACCTCGGGTATCGGGAGTTGGAAGCCCGAGGACTTGGTGTCGCGAATAGCGAAGTCGCGATAGTGTGAGGCTGCGATAGAGTAGAAGTCCCGATAAGGTGGGAGAAGGTCAGCGCCGGTCATTACCCATCGAGCTTCGGGGATTCAAAGAGACAAGAATTCGTGATCACGAGACTCGTGATCACGCGAGTCCTGATTTTTCGACGGAACAAAGGGAGATCATAAGGAGAGTTCTATGGGTGTAGGAAAGTCCCGGTAAGGGATTCAAAGAGCATTTCAGCTCTTCGGGCTGAAGGAGAAGAAGGTCCCGTGGGAGAAAATGTGCCTGGGTGGCGCGTTTGCATCAAGTGGTATCAGAGCATAGAAAAGTTCTTTGCTTTCTATAGTAGAGAAAAAGGGAGAATTCACCATGCCGCCAAAAAGAAGAGGTAGACAATCACCCGATCCAAAGGAGGAAAGGCAATTGTCCAGAGGAAGAGAAATGTCCAGAGAAAGAGGTAGGAAAGGATGGAATCCAGACGTGGAAAGAGGAATGCGAAATCTTCGTGCCAGAATGGAGGACATGGAGATAAGACAAAGGTGAAATGCTGATGCAAGAGATATCAATGAATCCGAGGATGAAGGTGATGTTGGACATAGAGAGGAAGAAATCCCAGTGGAAGATGCAGCCAATGAGCGTTTAATTAAGGATATCGCTCAGATGAGTTGGAAAACAAAGATGGACATTCTAGCTTATGAAGGGAGTCTGGATGCGGAAGAGTTGCTAGACTGGATTAGAGCTCTTGATACTTATTTCGATTATGAGGATATCGAAGATGATAAAAAGGTTAGACGTGACGTCACAAGATTAAAAGGACATGCATCATTGTGGTGGGATGAACTGCAAGCTGACAGGGGTTTCCAAGGCAAGCAGAAGATTAAGAGTTGGGACAGGATGATTGCAAAGATGAAGTCAAAATTCATTCCCAGGGATTATCAAATTTCTCTGTTCAGGAGGATGCAGAACCTGAGACAGAAGTTGATGACATTGAAGGAGTATACTGAGGAGTTTTACAGGTTGAATATCAGAGCAGGTCATCGCGAAAGCAATGACGAAAAGGTGTCTAGGTATATGAATGGCCTGAGGTGTGAAATTCAGGATGAACTAAATTTGGCGACCATCTGAACTGTGGAGGATGCTCACCAATTGGCTCTGAAATCTGAGGAGAAGCTGATCCATAAACAAAGTCAGAGGGGAAAGGGAAGGAGTCAGCCCAAAGGCAAATCGGTTGCCCAAGATAAATACCAGAAGCCCAAGGAGGAATGGAAGAAACCTCAGGGAAAATTTGAAAGAGGTGGAACCTCGCAGAGAAGGCCGTATGTTGAGCAGCGAGGACAGCAAATCGAACAAAGAGGAGAATATGCTGATGATGATAGGTTTCCTCGTACCAGAGGTAGAGGAAGAGGAAGAGGTGGAGTAATCACATGCTTCACATGTGGAAAGAATGGGCACAAGTCAGTTGACTGTCCGGATAGAAAGAAGGATGGAGGAGAAGCTCACATCGCCGAGGCACAAAGGCGAGATGTTGAGGTAGAGTACGCTGAAGGCGGAAGATCGTTGGTGATGCGAAAATTCCTTTTGACGCCGGAGAAGGAGATGGAGAATCCAACATAGGGGAATAGTCTTTTTAGGACTGCTTGCAAGACCAAGGATAGGGTATGCAAGGTCATTGTGGACAGTGGAAGCACCGATAATCTCGTTTCAACCGAGATGGTAGAAAAGCTGAAGCTGGAGACAACTGATCACCAGGAACCATACAAAGTTTCATGGCTACAAAAGGGACATCAGGTAAATGTCACTAAACAGTGCTTAGTTGACATTAAGATAGGAGGATATAATGATAAGATTTTATGTGATGTTATTCCTATGGATGTCTGTCATTTATTGTTGGGCAGACCATGGCAATATGATAGAAATGTAATTCATGATGGGAGGAAGAATACATATACCCTGGAAAAGAATGGGAGAACTCATATGTTGTGTCCAATTGAAGGTAAAGAGGTGAAGCTGGAGGTAAACGACATAGTACTTCTCATTAGTGGGAAGGAACTTCTTATAGAAGTTAAGAAGAAGGAGGATCCACAATTCTTTGTGGTCAGAAAACCGAGAATTGTTCTGACTAGCACAAGAGTGGGCGATTTACCAGGAGAAGTTCAGGAACTGCTGGAAGAGTTCGCTGATATTGTAGTGGATGAACTAGCTCGTTCGTTGCCACTGATGAGGAGCGTGAGTCACCATATAGACCTCATACCAGGAGCTAGTTTGCCAAATAAAGCCACGTACAGATTGACGTCGTAGGAGAATGAAGAGGTTAAAAGACAGGTCCATGAGTTGTTGGACAAAGGCTTGGTCAGGGAAAGCTTGAGTCCGTGTGCTGTTCCAACGGTACTTAGTCCGAAGAAAGACGGAGGCTGGAGGATGTGTACTGATTCAAGAGCCATCAACAAGATAACTATCAGGTATAGATTTCCATTGTCGAGAATGGATGATTTGATGGATTGCTTAAGTGGATCAAATTTTTTTTCAAAGATAGATTTGAAGAGTGGATATCATCAGATTCGTATGAGAGAAGGTGACGAATGGAAAACAGCATTTAAGACAAATGAAGGTTTGTATGAATCGCTTGTCATGCCGTTTGGCTTGACGAACGCACCAAGTACCTTTATGAGGTTGATGAATGAAGTGATGAAGGAATTCATCGGGAAATTTGTCATCATGTACCTGGATGACATATTGGTTTTCAGCAAGACAAAGGCTGAACACCTGAAGCATTTGGCCATTGTGATGAAGAAGCTACAGCAGGAGAAGTTGTTGATAAACATGAAGAAATCCTCATTTATGAAGACAGAACTCATTTATATGGGTTTTGTTATATCTGCAAATGAGTTAAGGATGGATCCAAATAAGGTGGAGGTAATTAAGAATTGGCCATCACCAAGGAACATATTCGAGGTGAGAAGTTTTCATGGACTAGCTAGTTTCTACCGAAAATTCATCAGGAATTTCAGTGGAATTAGCGCAGCAATGATGGATACAGTCAATAAAAGACATAAATATTTTCACTGGAAGGAAGAGGCTGAGAAGAGTTTCAATTTGCTGAAACGAAAGATTACAGAGCAACCAGTCCTGGTGTTGCTAGATTTTCAAAAGACATTTCAGGTAAAATGTGATGCAAGCGGGTTTGCAATTGGATCGGTCTTGAGCCAGGAAGATAGGCCGATTGCATATTTCAGTGAGAAGCTGAACGAGGCAAAAGAGAAATACTCCACATATGATAAAGAATTCTATGCCATCATACAGGCATTGAAGAAATGGAGGCACTATTTGATTCCAAAAGAATTTGTTTTATATAGTGATAACCATGCATTACAATTTGTGACTCAACAGGAGAAGTTGAATCAGAGGCATGTTAAGTGGGTTGAATACATGCAAAATTTCACTTTTGTGATAAAACATATTTCTGGTACTGCTAACAAAGTTGTTGATGCTTTGAGCAGGAAGTGTTTGCTATTTCAGGAGTTCAAAGTCATGACGTTAGGCTTTGAGGATCTCAAGGACATGTATGCAGATGATTCAGACTTCAAGGAAGCTTATGAAGCAATTGAGAATCCAGTTCTCAGAGACAGAAGCCAGTGGAAAGAGTACGTGATCTAGGACGGATTGTTGTTCAAAGGCAATCAACTGTGTATTCCAAATTGCTCCATGAGGGAGAACTTGTTGAAGGAGAAGCACAATGGAGGATTGGCTGGACATTTTGGCCATGATAAGACATTTGCAAAGCTGAGCAAATCATACTTTTGGCCAGGGATGCGGTCAGAAGTCAAGAAGTTTGTGGATAGATGCAGAATTTGCCAACATTCAAAAGGAAGGAAACAGAATGCAGGTTTTTATCAACCATTGCCCATACCTGAGAGGCCGTAGGATGAAATTAGCATGGATTTTGTATTGGGATTGCCGAGGACACAAAGGGGTGCTGATTCAATCCTTGTGGTAGTTGACAGGTTTTCTAAGATGGCACACTTCATTCCATGGCAGAATACTAGCGATGCGACCCACATCGCAAATTTGTTTTTCAAAGAGATTGTTCGACTCCATGGATTGACGAAAACCATAGTCTCGGACAGGGACACAAAATTCATAGGGCATTTCTGGAGAACATTGTGGAAGAATCTAGGAACTAATTTGATGTTTAGTTCTGCTTATCATCCTCAGACGGATGGACAAACAGAAGTGGTCAACAAAAGTCTGGGAGATTTGTTGAGGAGCTTGGTGATAGAGCACCATAGCAGCTGGGATAGCATATTACCGCAAGCAGAGTTTTCTTACAATGACTCAGTAAATCGGAGCACAGGGAAAAGTCCATTTCAGATTGTATATGGAATGCATCCAAGAGGATTTTTTGAACTGAGGGATTCAGAATAGGCTGATACTAGCAGTGCTAGTGCAGGAGAATTTGCTAAAGCGATGAAGGAACTTCACAGCCAGGTGAAGGAGCGACTATTGAAGTCAAGTCAGGAGTACAAGCGTAGAGCAGATCAACATAGGAGACAACTTCGGTTTGAAGTTGGTGATCTGGTTCTGGCACATTTGAGGAAGGAAAGGTTCTCGAGGGGAACATACAACAAGCTAAAGATGAAGAAAATTGGGCCATGCAAGGTCTTGAAGAAGATGGGAGAGAATGCTTATGAGATTGAGTTACCAGAGGGCATTGGAATATCTCCGATATTTAATGTTTCAGATTTATATCCATATAAAGCTAATGAAGCAGGAGCAGAAGGTGATGATCAACCAGAGGTACAGTGGCAGAAGCAGATGCCAGTTGCAGAAAAGCCACAGATGGAGCAGATACTGAATAAAAGAATTGGTAAGAAAACCAGGAGAAAAGAATATTTTGAATATTTGGTCAAGTGGAAGGGACATCCAGTTGAAGATGCCAGCTGGGAGACTGAAGCAGAAATTTTGAAGCATGGACATACCGTGCAGGAGCTCATGGACAGGAGCCCATGCAAATTTTCAAGCGAGGGAGTATGATGCAGGAGCATCCCTCACGACAAGCAAAACCAATATGGAAGCAGAAGACAGCTGGAAGATGTCCAACGCAAGTTTTTGAATTTTAAATTTTCTCTTGAAGTTGACGCACAGAATATAAATGAGACCATTTAATTTAGGCATCTTGGTAAGAATGTAATCAGACCTCGAGCTATACGCTCTCGTCTGAGATAGATAGAGGCATTTATAGTAGTAGTTGCTAGTAGATAGAATTGAATTCTTAGATTAGACAGTTTTTAGAGCACAGGAGGGAAACTGGATATAGACACCCTCATTTGTATCATTGTAACATTAGCAACAGGAGTTAGAAGAATCTAGAGCACAGGAGAATAGCAGAGAGATGTAGAAGAACACCCATGTATAGATCTTGAATTAATAGAAGAAATTGATTCAGATTCATGGTTGTTGTGTTATTCTCTGCGTATGTGTGTTGAATGCTCTGTTTACGAATGTTTCTTCCTGTTAGGCATTATTGTTATGCTGTGTGTATGATTTCATGTGTTAAGATAGAAGTCTGAGAGGAGGTGAAGTGAGTTATGATTGTTTCTCCTTTTGAGCAAGGACTCGTGCAAGGAGTGCAGTTGAAGTCATCCGCAAGGAGTGCGTTGACAGGAAGCTCAGGGAGTTAAACTCTTGTTCTCAAAGCTCTCAGAAGTGAAAGTGGGTTGCTAAAGCCGTGCAAGGAGTGTGCAGGTTGAGAAGAAGTCTCAGTTGTAAATTTGAGCAAAGGATATCAAAGGCTGCTGCTGCAGGAGTGTGCAGAGTCAGAAGGATTCAACACTTGGGAAGTTGTTGAATGTTGAGCGCGAGGAGTACGCGCAAGTTCCTCTAAAAGAATTAGTGTGGAAAATCTCAGGAGGTATAGCACCTTCGTAATATCATTAAAGGAGAGCACCGAAGGTTCGTTCCGTAGAAGGTTCAAGCAAGAGTTGTAAGCGCAGGCGTCGGAGAGAAAGCTCGGAGAAGGAACACTTAGTCATTCTCAAGAAGTCTCCAAGGAGGAGAAATCGACGGTCATGATTCGCAAAGGAAAGTCGCGAAATCCTGTCAGCTGTCAGATCTCAAGAAGTTGTGTCGGGGTTAAGCCCAGGGGTACAGAGAGGAAGTCCCGACCAAAGTCATTGGGATATTAGTGTCATCGGGGTTTTGTTAAGCAAGAGAATCGAGACCTTGCGAGTCTCGAAACCCTTAGAAGGGATCCTAGCCATTGATTTTGGTGGGACACGTGTCAGAAAGCCAGGGAGGCATCGGGGTTTCGACCCATTGGGAACTCCGGGAGGGGAAAAAATCACAACACCAGGAGTCGCGATCCACGAAATCCTGACGAGCTTTGAACTGTCCCTCAGCGAGGACGCGTTGCAGGAGATCCGAGGAAGTCGTGAATCGGAGCATGAGGGTTTTCGGAGACAGGAGACTCATGCATGTTGGAATCGCGATCCGCGATTTCCTGATAGGATTAGAGTCTTCCATTAGCAGGGACACGTGGTAGGAGATCCCGCAGAGTCGGGGATCAGGGAATTGAAAGTCCCGTGCACATGAAAACGGGAATCGCGATATCCCGATACGCGATTTCCCGATGGGGTTAAGAACGAAGTGGAGGACAGGTGTTGGAAGGTCAACCCTCGCAAGGAGTCAACGACAAGTGGCATCGGCATATCGGAGGTTCGTAAGTTGGAGCTGCAAGGGATTGCGTCAAGAAGTGCGATATCGCAAGAAGCCATATCTCGATAACCACAGGGTAGCGTGGGGGACCACAAGAACGAGTGGAAGACAGGTGGCAAAGATCTGGAGATCTCGCGAACTCGGGAGTTTGCAGGGTGAAAGCCCAAATCTTGGGAGTTTCAAGTCACGAGGACGCGAGGTTACGAAAGCGTGATAGGAGAGTATTGGCGTTTCAGAACCTCGGGTATCGGGAGTTGGAAGCCCGAGGACTTGGTGTCGCGAATAGAGAAGTCACGATAGTGTGAGGCTGCGATAGAGCAGAAGTCCCGATAAGGTGGGAGAAGGTCAGTGCTGGTCATTACCCATCGGGCTTTGGGGATTCAAAGAGACAAGAATTCGTGATCACGAGACTCGCGATCACGCGAGTCTCGATTTTCCGACGGAACAAAGGGAGATCATAAGGAGAGTTCTGTGGGTGTAGGAAAGTCCCAGTAAGGGATTCAAAGAGCATTTCATCTCTTCGGGCCGAAGGAGAAGAAGGTCCTGTGGCAGCAGACGTGCCTGGGTGGCGCATTTGCATCATGCTAGCTTTCTCAGTCTTGCCCTAAACTTTAGAAGCCATCTTGGTGTTGGGTCACATATTTGCTATATACATCCTTTCCATCCCTTCTTTGTCCTATTATCGTTCATTTATCATTCCATTTTCCATACATTTGCTACAACTGCTCATAAAATCACATATTATTCCTGTTATGCTTTAGTGGTTAATAATGATTATTCTTCCTTCATTTTTAATGAATTAAAAACTATTATGCATGATTTTTATCATGATGGTTTGATGAGTGATTTTGTGTAGCAATAGTTGTAGCAGTCAAGGTTCCAACCTCCAAGTGGCACATGTGAGTACCAACTCGTGGTTAACCATTTTCAGTGAAAAACATGGCAGATAAGGAGAGTCAAATTTGCGTGGAATATTGTGAAAAGATGAAGATGAATCTCAAAAATCCGAGACATGGGTTTTTTTTTAGAATGGGCCCAATTGAGTTCAACATGATTCGTTTTCCAATTGGAGCTATGGTTTGAGAGAAATCAGTGGTTCTTTAAAAGGGTATTTTTCCAGATATTTAGTTGCAGCCAGTTCTCTAAACTTAGAAATTTGTTTGAGCAACCCAGGGATTTGGGGATTTGATTTGTATAAATAAGACCTCTTCAATAAGCAGAGGTCAGTCATGAGATTATATATAATTTATTTGTAAGAAAGAGCTAAACTTATGTAATTTTTGAGTTTTCTTCAATAATACAAAGGAACTAATGGATCTGCAATTATGTGCAACTTTCTAATGATCTTGTAAGTCTTTTGGCCACGCATGCTAGGTGAGGCAGGGCCCCCTCAATCTGGTATGTGTTGGTCATATTCATTTATTTGTATTTTTCTTTTCATTGTCTTAATTTATCTTGGTTTATGATTAATTGATCATTGCCTACAGTTTTGTGTTGTTTACTAGATTGTTGTTACAGTCAGATTCAATTCATGTTGGTTACTCCATTTTGTTAATACTCCTTTAATTTATTTAAGAGTGTGGTAGTGATTTTATTCCAACTGAGTGTATTTTCAAGCAAGAGTGGATTTGATTGATTTTAAGTTATGTGTTTTATTTTATTAAATAGATAATAGTGTTATTTGGAATTTATTGCTTGCATATATTGTGCACGGTAACTTTGAATTAAAAGACTTCCTTGGGTTGGAAAATTAAATAGTTGGGAAAATACTACAATGAAATTAATTCAACATTAGTTCATCCCAATGTAACGACTGTCATTCCCTTTTTACGATTGTTGTTCACTTTACAGGAAGTGTCGTTCATTTGAATAGAACAACTGTCGTTCCCTTGTTACAATTGTTTTTCCCTTTACAAGAAGTGTCGTTCATTTCAATAGAACAACTGTCGTTCTCTTTACGATTGTTGTTCCTTTACATGTGTTTCATCTCTGGAGGCTGGGTATTGAAAATAGATGGTAAGAACCTATGCAGGAAACAAGTAAAATGCTTGTGCCAACACCTACTTTTGGCTGATGCATAGAGGTTGTTTTTAGGACATATTTAGAGCCCAATATTTTGGTGTTGTTTCCAGGGAAGTTATCAAGGGCGCACAAGTCCAACTGAGATTGTTTTTTTAGTTGCATGTTCTTGACTCTGAGGTGAAGGGCCAGGACATGTAGGTTTCTTTATTGTTTCTTTATTTGAATTTAGTTTTTAGTTTTTGATCATAAATCTTATAATTTCTCTTAGTGGTGATGTAAGCACCAACCATCCTACTCACAAGTTGACAGGAACATTTGAAGAAGGAGCCTTGAGATAGCACATGAAGAATCCAACAAAAATATGGCAGGTAAGAAGGAGGCAAAAGTTGTTACCTTTGAATTCCCCATCAGAGATCTTGAAGGAGTGGTACAAATGAAAAGCATTCCCTCATCCGATCTACCAAATTTTCATGGTTTGGAAAATGAAGACCCTGACACATTCTTATTTCAATTTGAAGTACTTTGTAGAGGTTATGGTTATTTTACTAATGATCAAAAGTTGAATGTTTTTCCTCTTACTCTAAAAGAAACATCCCTCCGATGGTTCATGAGCCTCGGTGGGAATTCTATACAAACTTGGGAAGACATGAAATATGTATTCTTGCAAAGGTACCGAGATTATTGCAGGGTCAGTGACGATATATTTGGAATGACACAAGGAGAAGAAGAGAGTTTGGAAGAATATGTGGAGCGCTTTCAATACAACCTTCAAAGATTCAAACAAAAATAGTTGGGAAAAGAGACGTTTAAAACACTCCTACTCAAAGGAATCCATGATGAATCTTTAGAAATCTTAAATTTGATGGGAACATGTGATGTATTTCAACTACCATATGATGATATTTGTGAGTTATAAAGAAGGTATTCAAGAGGGAACTTCAAGACTGGTAAGAATTCTAGTGAGTCTTCTTCTCAATCTTTTAAATCTGCTGCAAAAACAAGAGTTATAGGAGATGAAATTAGTAATTCAATTGAATTTTTTAAAGGTGATATCATTAGCTCATTAAATTCACAATTGGATATTTTGAAGGATAAGAAGAAATGGGAGGAACCTGAAGAAACAATTTGTCCTCGGTGCCTGAAGAAACATCTTGAAATGGATTTTCCTTTGGATAGTCTCATAATTTGTGGCATATGTGACTTGAGTCATTCAACAGATCGCTGCCCCTCCTTACCCAAGATGAAAGAAAAATATCAAAGAGATCGAGGAGTTGCAACAATTTCACTACAACAACCATTGTCTATAAGTATGGTTCAAAACTCTATCTCTCTGGATTTCCTTACTCTCACAAGCAATCATTGAATACTCATACACCATGGCAATTGTGGCAACCCCAATCTCACTCCTACCTACCTTGTCCAAAAGGTTGGCATGGCCCATCTTATGATCCCATGGCTACTTTCCCTCATGTTGCGGCAACCACCAATCCTCCATACTTTCCACAAGCTCTTCAACAACATCCTATTTTCCCATTAAGGTCATCCACACAAACCAATCATCTATACTTTCCATACTTAACTTTTCATGAAGCTCCTCCATTCCCTACACAACTTCCTGTTCAACCCACCTCACACCCTAACCATAATAAAGTAGTGCAGTATACTTACAATGTTGACCTGCACAACTTTACTACATTTACCACTTATCCTACCTCACCTACACCATTGCAACAAATCCATATGAGGCCTGAGCAGGTTGTAAGTCCAAGACTTGAAAATGAAGCTTTTTATCATCATCAGCAAGCCAACAAGATCAACAAATCTGATGAAAAACAAACATTGGAACCGAAAAGTGAAGCATCTTCTACATCATGGTCACTGGATATGAATCTCTTCTGCATTCAGAAAGATCAATTTTCTAAAGAGATTCATGGTGTACCAACTATAGGAGATCAAGGGAACAAGGACTATATTGAATCTTGGTTTCAATCTGTCATCAATCCGCAACTTCATGCTATACTTCAACAATTCTTGGCACCATCATTTCAAGGGAAGTTGGTCTTTCATATCCTGGTATTCATAAAGTTATATTTTTCAGTTGTGGGTATGAGCATATTTGAGACTTTGTTACGTAAGTGGCTTCATTGGAAGTATTCTTATACTTGAGTTAATTCATTTTTCAAGTAAATTAGGGCAGGGTAATGAATGAATTTTCAATAAATGCTTAATGGAATTGATTAGTTTAGTTCTAAGCATTAGTAGCCTAGTTTAGAAATAAAAGCGAGTCACCTTCAAGAGATCATCATTCGATCGCTTGTAGCCTTGATCTCATGGAGTTTCTTTAAAAAACCATCATTTTTTTTAATGTTTTAGCAGTTGCTGCAACACGCTGTGTAAGTCAATCTAGGTACTCAGTGTTAGAAAAACAAGACCGTGGTGCAATAAAATAAAACAAATGCGGAAATGAAACACATAAGATACACAATAAAATAGAGACACAGATTTACATGGTTCACCTAGTGTGGGCTACGTCCACTAGAGAAATTGCCAAGTCCTTCCTTTATTATTATCCAACAAATGAAGGGATACAACCTACAACAAAACCCATTGTAACTTCCTCTTCTTTCTCTCACAGTCTCCTCTCTCAAAATACAATACTCACCATATTGCATAGCCGCCATAAATTTCCCTCATAACAGAGGGTTTCCTTCTAGGGAAAAAAACCCTAGCATAATTTCTACCATTAGATCTGCGACCTTATAATGAACGGTCCAGATTTACAATGAAATTATAATATACATTTACAAGGAAATTTTTCCTTTAGGAGCTTTGCCCCCGAACCCCCCATTCGAGGGGATAGAGAGGGGGTACCCCCCCTCTGCACTCCCCTGCATGGAAGAATGTACATACTTCTGGGGTGTAAAGTCTTCATGGGGTATAAACACGGCTGAAAGCAAGGACCTCTGAATCAGGAAGATAATCAGGCTCCACAACCAACACTCAGTGCTTGAAATTCTTGTTATGAGCGTGTATTCTATTTAAATTTATATCATTAAAAACATTCAAAGCTATTCTGGTCACTTTTTGACAGCCATATTTCATTTATTGTATTTTTGTGGCATTTTGGCTTGAACGTTTTACTAAAACAGAACTGGGACAGTCACGTTTTGGATGCCTTATTGGATAGATATTGAAAACCTATTTCATTGTATATTCCCATATGAATCTAGTTTACAACGCAATTTGAATCACTCAATTCCGATATCATATGAGGAAGTTATGACCAAAACACTGACTGCTTGTCATAAATCTGCACTTTGAAAAATCTGTCTTCCCAGTTGTTCATTGGTAAATTTAACTCATCAATTCCTCTTTTCATTAAACAATGTTTCTATTGGATATACCTACAATAATCTAATTTCATATCCAATTGGAATCACATCAATCCGTTATCAAACAAAAACTTTATGCCTAAAACTGTGACTATTGGTCTAGTCCGAAATTCGAAAAACACCTTGTCATGTAGGGTGTTACTGAGCATATTTGGCATATCATCACATGGAATTTTCAAAACCGGTTTCTAATGGACATGGAAATCTGAATCTAATTTTATTTGTCTTTGGAATCACTCAAATCAGACGAGAAACAAAGAAGTTATGATCGAAATACTGTTGGGTAGTATATGTTGGCCAACACTCCTGAATAAGTATAAAATGAATTTTGTTTCATTTATTTTCTTTGGATTTGTTTTATAAGTAACCAAATGTTTTTTTTTGCATATCTCTTGGATGAAGAGAGCCCGTACACCTCTCTTCTTCATGATCTCACGTTTTATTATAGGTAAGTGCTTATGTTTTGCATGTCCTTGGAATATCGAAGAAGGTTAATACATGCATGAGTGATTCTTGAAGACTTTTTCTCAAATTTTCAAATGGATTGAGGACATAGCAAGTGGAGAGATTGATGTGAAAACCATACAAAGACCAATGTTTCAGAAGTCAAGTTCCATTTCTACATTAACCATGCCAAGAATCCTTCTAAGAAGACATTATGCTCATCATGCTCATTCACCAATACCGTGATATGACTATACATATTTTTTTCCCTCTACCATTCCATCCATTCCATTACCTTCTGCTCCATTTCATCACTTCCATACTTTCCACTCCAATCACTACTAATCCATGGATAAAGTCACTCAGCTCCCTTACCACTTGCTAATGAAAATATTTCATCTTTACTTCTTCAAATCCTTTTGTCTCTGCTCGCGTTGGATGATGTGGGATTCCTTAAGGCCCTCCCTCTAACAAATCTCATCCCATAGACTCCAACACATCATCTGGGATTGAGGTTAGAGTTTCATAGTTCCCTAGGATCTGCATACATCAATGGTAGATATCATTGTTGTTAATCATGGGGATTCATCAACGCCTCTTGATTGACAAATCTTGCAGGTGACTAAACTCCAACAAATCCATTCATACCTGTTAAGATGCACTAAGGTACTTTAGAGCTCACTGTCATCAAAGGTGAGTTTCTTCATGTTGCTTAATGACATACATTAATGGTCGGTAATCAAATGATTTCTTTCCATGTTTGACTTCAACACATCCATTTGCATGGTAAGAATTGTACCTTGGTTTTGTAGCAGTTGAAGATTATGTGATCTAATGGTTTCAACAATGACTTGCAACATCATTTGTTTTAGTAGTTATGTAGTCCCTTTCCATTTTCATTTCAGCATTTGATTTTCAGAATAAGAGAACAAGATTTCTTCTTTTGTAGCAGAATTCTTCATCATCATTTGTTTCAGCAACAATAGTCTTACATGCAGCCAGCACAACATCATTTCAAATCAAATTCAACCTCATTCTATTTCAGCTCTCATATACATCTGTCTCGAAATCAGTTTGGCTTACATCAGCTTCAATCGACATCAGTCCATCCATGCCAATCAAATCTTTCATGGAGGTAAAACTTGAGGTAAAATAGCATGAGTTTTTGATTTATTAAAGATTTAGGAAAATGTCATGAAGAACCACTAAGGATTTCTATTCTCCATTTTCATTTCATAACTCATCTATTACCTCTCTTATCTATCCATTACCATATCAACCTTCACCTCATGCACTCCCAATACCCAAGTCAAATCCTTCCCTACATCTCCTAACATGCAAGCATGAACAATTGATTTGTTGCTGCCACATAATAACCAGAGTAGAGAAAGGAAGAATATCATGATGTCCATTTTCATACAAACACGTTAAAAGTCAGAGGTATGGTTTCTTTGGTTCATTTCCATGATGTATTCATTCATATCATGGGTTTCCAATTATCTTTTCCAGCCATTTGACTCGCAATTGAAACAATGTCTCTACCCAAAATTTAAAAAGAAATTTCTGTAGTGGCTTATTTCAGAGGCACCTTTCCCACAGTTATTGCAAGCAACAGAAGAAGCCTATGCTGCCATACAACAAAGAAAAAATCACTTTGAATAATTATCTTTGGCATGCAAAAACAATCATTAGTTTCTACCCATGGTTTCATATTCAACCATCTATTCACAACATTATAATTTTATTGTTGAAATCTTAGAAAGTGAAGGTATATCCAAGGCAAATTCAGATCTCCATTGTGTACTCAGATTTTAGCATGCTACTACAGTCTAGCATGAAATCTATGGCAGAAAATTGGGTCACCATTGGTACATATGGCAACAAATTTACCTTGGTGTTGGGAAAACTTATTGGAATTTCCAGATTTTGTCATTGGTTGGCTACATTTTTTTTTATGAGTTATCTTCATTACATGAAGAATGGAACAACTACTATGCATGCCCAAGAATCTATTTGAAAAAGGAAGTTGACTATCCACAAGAACCTACAGTAAAAGAAACTATTGTAGAAGCCATTTTTTTTTAAACACATGGGTAGAAATACAGAGGTATGTGGTTCATTTTCTTGGTTCATGATACACTGATGCATGTATTGATTCACAAATTCTGAGCACTTCATAATGATGGTAAAAGATTTGGTCCTTACAATTTTACTTTTATGAATTTTCATGGAAAATAAGTCTTGTTATCAATGATGAAAACCTGTGAGGTAACCTACCAACAAAACAAGTTGTTTTGAGATCTGGAATCCCATGATTACAGAGATGCAATCCCCATAAGTGAAAATGAGATTATTGGAGGATATATCATATGGTATGTGGATTGTCAAATACATATGGTTAAACATTTGATGGTAAACTCATGACATGGCCAACTCAATCACATTCTGAGATACATTTGATGGATTTCCAAAATTGGAGGATTGGTATTCAAGCATTGATAAGGTATTTACAACCAACAGTAAAAGATAATCATGTGCTAATCATTTTGCAGCAAGCTCATGACCAGATTCAAGGTTTGTAGATTCTTTTCCCATTAAAAATGTTGCCTTGAAGTACAAGAAAAACTTATTGAGGGAATTTAATGGTGATTGTGTTGTATACATAAGCAAGGGGTACTCAGAGATTATTGTCTTCTTACGCATTAGTTTTCTGCAGAGGATCTCTTTTGAGATTGTGTCTAATTTTGATTTCATAGTGCAACATGAGGACATGCTATACAATCAGTGTGGGGTTGAAGAGGGGTTACTATGCATGATGGTTTGTTCTCTCATTTTCCATTCATATTTATTTTTCTCATGCATGTTATTTTCTACAAAAAGTGCAGAAATTGATTTGGGCATATCTTCCAAATGACGAATTGGGTTGTCATGATTTTTGGTATGATGAAGCATGTGATTAGTCTAAATATTCCTACAAAATCCACTTTGTACTTTGTAAAAAAAAATGTGGTGTTGTCAGAATTGTTGCAGGAGAGTTTCAATTACAAGGAGTTTCAACAACAGGTTATCTTGGGATTTGTGTATTGGATTGTTATGATTTTTGGCAAGAATGTGCATTAAATTGTGACATATAAAACTATCAAAATACCTTCTTCATCTGAGTTGTGATTTTCATGAAACTCCATTGTATCAACAACATTCAAATGATTCCTTAACGACTTGGTTAATGCAATGTATTGAGTTGCATGAGGACATGCAACATTTTCAGTGTAGGGCGGATGTTGGGTCACATATTTGTCCATATTTTCATCATATATAGACATCCTTTCCATCCCTTATTCTTCCTATTATCATTCATTTATCATTCCATTTTCCATACATTTACTACAACTACTCATAAAATGACATATTATTCCTGTTATGCTTTAGTGGTTAATAATGATTATTCTTCATTCATTTTTAATGAATTAAAAACTATTATGCATGATTTTTCTGATGATGGTTTGATGAGTGATTTGCAATAGTTGCAGCAGTCAAGGTTTCAACCTCCAAGTGGCACATGTGAGTTCCAGCTCGTGGTTAATCGTTTTTAGTGAAAAACATGGCAGATAAGGAGAGACAAATTTGCGTGGAATATTGTGAGCAGATGAGGAAGACTCTCAAAAATCCAAGCCATGGCTTTT
This sequence comes from Picea engelmannii, assembly GCA_009831015.1. Classification (NCBI taxonomy): domain Eukaryota; kingdom Viridiplantae; phylum Streptophyta; class Pinopsida; order Pinales; family Pinaceae; genus Picea; species Picea engelmannii. Next base: position 83,616 of record ML795157.1, read on the forward strand.
ATTCCGAATGGGCCCAATTGAGTTCATCGTGGGTCGTTTTCCAATTGGAGCTATGGTTTGAGAGAAATCAGTGGTTCTTTAAAAGGGTATTTTTCCAGATTTATAGTTGCGGTCGGTTCTCTAAACTTAGAAATTTGTTTGAGAAACCCAAGGATTTGCGGATTTGATTTGTATAAATAAGACCTCTTCAATCAGGAGAGGTCAGTCACGAGATTATATAGAATTTATTTTTAAGAAAGTGCTGAAGTTACATAATTTCTGAGTTTTCTTCAATAATACAAATGAGCTAATGGATATGCAATTATGTGCAACTTTCTCTTGATCTTGTAAGTCTATTGGCCACGCATGCTAGGTGAGGCAGACCCCCCTCAATTTGGTATGTGTTGGTCTTATTCATTTATTTGTATTTTTCTTTTCATTGTCTTAATTTATCTTGGTTTATGATTAGTTGATCATTGCTTACAATTGCGTGTTGTTTATTAGATTGTTGTTACAATAATATTCAATTCTTGTTGTTGTTACTCCATTTTGTTAATACTCCTTTAATTTATGTAAGAGTGTGGTAGTGATTTTATTTCAGCTGAGTGTATTTTCAAGCAAGAGAGGATTTGATTGATTTTAAGTTATGTGTTTTATTTTATTAAATAGATAATAGTGTTAGTTGGAATTTGTTTCTTGCATATGTTGTGCACGATAACTTTGAAATAAAAGACTTCCTCGGGTTGACAAATTAAATAGTTGGGAAAATACTACAATGCAATTAATTCAAAATTAGTTCAACCCAATGAAACGACTGTTGTTCCCTTGTTATGATTGTTGTTCCATTTACAGGAAGTGTTGTTCATTTGAATAGAACAACTGTCGTTCCCTTGTTACGATTGGCGTTCCCTTGTTACGATTGATGTTCCCTTTACAGGAAGTGTTGTTCATTTGAATAGAAAAACTGTCGTTCCCTTTACGATTGCTATTCCTTTACAAGTGTTGCATCTCTGGAGGCTGGGTATTGAAAACGGAAGGTAAGAACCTACATAGGAAACAAGTAAAATGTTTGTGCCAACGCCTACCTTTGGTTGATGCATAGAGTTTGTTTTTAGGACATATTTAGAGCCCAACACTTGGTATGACTCTTAAGAAGGTAAAAGGGAATATTTAGAGGTTGTTTACCTGTGAAATGGAGGAGTAGTCTGAAGTGGTAGAGCATGGTCCTTCCATATCTCCCCTCACAAGTGATGTAAACCTAAATCATCTTTAGCAATGTTTTCCATTTCTCCTCCAAATAGCTCCTAGGAATATCCTTTTGCCACTTCATATTTTGATGTTCTTCTTTGAGGAATTATCTGAAATCGATTTCCTTGATTGAGGTGGTATTAAACCACCTTTCTCATTCACCAAGCATCTGTGTGGCTGCTACAACACTGACTTCCTCTATCTGCATCACAACAGGCCCAAGATGATCCTTAAAGTCATCAAAGCTCTTGGAAAATTCTTCTGTGATACCCTGATGGTACCCCTAGATATTTTGGCAGAAATTTTAGCATCCAACCTCTTTGAATAGTTCACAGGCCTTAGGGTGTGCCTCAAGGTATGAAGTATTCTGCAATTCCTTCCTCAAAAGGGATCTTCCTGTTGAGCTCTTCATCACCAAAACTGTTAGAAATTCCTCAAGACTGGATTGTTGACAAAGGATATAGGGTATGTAAAGGAAATAAGGCGGGTTCAAATGGAGGAGGGGCTAAACAGTGAGATTCATGGTAGAGTTAAAGGATGAAAGGGTTTGGGCAACTATGGGTGGATTAAACACAACCAAAAACCGACAATCGACCGATTCAGTGTATGGGAAGGCTCATGACCATTTTTGGGATCGATTAAATGGTATGGGCACGATCTAGGTTATGATTATTTGATTGGACAAAGGCTTGAATGAATCATAATCCCTTTTGAAGATCGTACGAATGATACCAGAAAATGGTTTTGGCAGCATAACCACAAATGATGACTGATGTACCACTGTTTTTATGAGAGTGATGAGACCCTTTTAAATGCTTGAGATATTTAGGACTTTTGGCAGCTAACGATATGCGTGAATAAGCCGATTAACTACCGAAAGTTTTAACTTTCGGTAACTAATGACCATAAGATTTCGACCTTTTAGCTACCAAAAACCAAACTTTCTGCCACAATCAAAATATAACCAAATTCATGAAATCAACTGATTGGGCCACTTTCAACCTTCTAAAACTCATGTGGATGTATTATAATTCCAACTTACCATGTGAAAACACTAGGTATACCTGGATATCTGATTTGAAACATAGGATATGCCACTGGACCATTACTCTTGACCACCTTATCCTGAAAGCATTCTCAACCTGATCAGAAAAAACTTTAAAATAGATAACTAGAGAACAAATGACTATATTATAGGATCCTAACAAGATAGACATGCTGACTGAAGGAATGAACCAATTGGGAAGGTTGTGTTGCGTATGTGTGTGTTGGACCAACATAAATGTTGGGATTAGTTTTGGTTGCTGGCCAAGTTTGCATACAACAACAACTATCAAAGCACCATTGGGATGGCACCATTTGAGTTTCTTTATGGGTGACTGTGTCAGACGCCTTTGAGTTGGGATCGACTCAAGGATGGGGTCCTGGTAGGACCAGAAGAGATCCAATAATTGAAAGAATAAATACAAACGATATGAAAGGGGACAAAAAAAGCGCATGATTGACATAAGGGTTTTTCGATGCACATCACGTCAACCATAATTATGAAGCGCCTAATGACTAGCCGTGACTCGTTCTTGAGGCATTGCATGGTGTTTATCTTGTATCTGTGTGCAACTTTAGGTTAGTGATCCTGCCCATGTGATTGACTTGATTTCTTGGCTAATATTGGGCGAGGTTGTGCTCACAACATAGAGAATCCGCATTCTAGACCATTTCATTCGACAGCTACGACATCGAACAGTCGATCATGTCAAGTTCTAGTGGGACAACTAAAGTCCGTACTCGACGAATTGGGAGGACACATATGATCTGTGTTAGCAACTTCCATTTTTGTTGATATCTAGACATATTGATATTTTTAGACACTTTATTTCAGAACTTATATAGTGTGAAACTTCGGGACGAAGTTTAAAACAAGAGGGGGTGTATGTAACACGCCACCCTTGAGCACACTTGTGGACACTTATGTGCAAGTGATCTGGTTCACTATATGATTGACCAATTCAATTATGGAGCACAGAGTGTGTCTTGAAGGGCACGTTGCACAAATAAAACAGGAATGCAAGCAAGTGGCACCCGTGGAGCACATAGTGCATCTTGAAGGGCACGTCGTGATTTTTAACTATGGTAAGTTAATAAAACTAGTACCTAGAAAACTATGCTTCCTTAGGACCTGGTCGGGCCTAAATTGAATGATGGTATGAGTAAATTTTAATGACTAAAATTTTCCTTAAAAACTATTGCCAAGCCTAGTGAATTTAAAACCTAGATCTAAGTAGAACACGTGAACAAAAAAAATACTAAATGGACATATAACAAGAAGGGGGGTAAAGAAAATTCAAACATTAATAATTAAAGTAAAATTTTAATGAAGGATTAAATTATTAAAATGGTAAAGTGTTGTTTATATCTAAACTTGCTAAATATAAACTAAAAAGAAAAGGGGGAAACTTAAGGAAAAGGGGAATGTCTAACATAGTAGGGAATCTAGTCTTTGGAACCTTCTAATTGTGAACTCAACTAGGTTTTAAGAAATGTGACAATAATTTAAGAATTGTAAGGGAATAAAGGGACACTGAGGAGCGTTTTTAAGAACGATTTTAGGTGGGTGAGGGAAATAGAAAATTTTAAATAAATAATAAATTGATTTTCTGGTGCAACTAAGGGATTAGGTGGCATGTGTACGAGGGAGGTTTATCCTAATTAAATTTAATAAAAATAATACAAAGAGGCTTTGGGAAACTAATCACTAAGAAAACTATATAAAAAGAATGACAAAGGAGGAGTATGGATCACATCTGGTAGGCGTAAGGTTACGCTGCCTATATTTTTCTTGACTGATTTTACCTTGTGGGAGTTGGGATGCCCATTTCGAAAGGGAGTGGTAGCTTGACCTTGCGAGGCGAGTTGGGAGCTATATTTTCCCTGGCTTGTGTGCGTGGCCCTTTTTCGGCTTGGGGGGGCTCAGGGGGAAGAAGAGTACCCCTAGTGTTGGCTGAGAGGTACCGGTGAGGTCTGAATGGTTTGCAAGCAGGAGACAGACGAAGCGAAAGTGTGGGAAAACCATTGCAGATTCTGCGCCTTTGGTTACAATACTTTCAATGTGTTAAATTCTGATTTATTCTGCGTTTAATCTTGTCTAAACAAATGTGAAAATTGTTGTTAACTTCTGTTTTATTTCTGAGTATAATTTCGTCAAAATTGTGAGAGTTTGGTGTTTAATTTGTTCTTAACTTCTGCATTTAAATTTGTCAAAGGGTCTGAATTTGCATTAGATGTTGTCTAACTTCTATGCGACTTAAGGGATCTAGTACTGGGCACCTGATCTACCCTTCCAACTCCTATTAACGGAAAATATTATATCTGGCTCGTCGCTCTTGATTTTCACTTGAACTTCTTATATATATATATATATATATATATATATATATACATTTCCAAACATTTTTAAAACAACCAGATTCGAATGAATTTCCAAAAGTACCCTACTAGCTATCTAACTAACGGCTATTATCATGCTTGGGCTTTGTGCATTAGCATAGATCTTTGTATTTATACATAGAGGCGACTCTATGCATTTGGGGTTTCTGTAACTCTGCGTTTTTTTTCAACCTTCCTCTGTGTCCTTGCAGCTCGTGGTCGCCTCCCCTTTTCCCTTGCCTGCAAATTGAATCGCCTAGCCTTGAGCTTACTGTCCCTTTGTTTCTTCTTTCGGGGATGCATTTCTCTGTGTGTCTAACCTCAGCGTTTCACTCAGAAACATAAGCCTCAGATCCCAACCGATCTCCCCTCAGCATTTTCATTGAGAAGTTTAGGCCAAATTTAAAAGCGAGTTTCTCCCATAACCAGTTTTAATTATGCTTATTTCCTGTAGTTAATGAACTTCAACGATGTTTCTCCAACGAATGAATACTCCTGAAATTTCTAAATTTTCTGGCAGCAAATTCGTTTGATCCTGCATTCTTCTTAATGGGCTGCCAACGAATTATGGCACCGAGATCTCCTCATTCATCTGACAACGAAGGTTTGGGAATTAAATTCCTTCAGGGCACAGTTCCCTTGCTTGGCGTAGGGAGGGAAGCTTATCGCCTGGGTGGCTCCCTGAACGACTCTTAACATCCATTAATGTGAATGATAAATCCCATACGCATTGATGACTGGATGCACGTCAATTTCAAACCTAGATCCGATTCCTCCATCAATCGCGTTGATTGAAGAGATGGAATACTTGAAACCTGATGTTGTAGATGGCCAGCAAGCTCCAAATGCAGTCAAGGCAGAGGGCACTTGGACAACTGAGGGAATGCGCAGATTAGTGATGAGGCAAGGAGAGACGGATTGGGATTTTTCTAGACTCTAATGGAATCGTTGGTTGCATATTTCCTTCCTACGCCCAAACGAAACTTAATGCACTACTCAATCGAATTGAAATTCAAGTGAGGAAGACGGCTTTAGAGGCAGATCATTGTGGCGGATTGGTGAAATAGATCACCGTGTATATGTTTTTCGTGGGAAGAATATCATTTGAATTTGTGAGAGGAACATAGACACCGGTTGAGCGTTGAGGATTGATTATGGCTGACTTGATCCCAACTTCGTTTCACTTTGAGGACTCTTGAGGTAAACTGTGTATTTGACTGAAGATTGCTTGAACTTTGGACTATGACCCGTAGAGGAGTTATATGTGGGATATCAGAGAGTACTGTAGGATATAGGATCACTTGGATTAATCAGACTTTCGTAGTCTTTGGCTGCCATTTTATTTAGGTAAGGTGCATGTTGTTAGCGATAAAAAATGCATTGGCATTTAAAAAAAAATGATGCCTAATCTTGCAGGGAACATTTGACTAGCTTCCCGAGCTCCAAATGCAGTTTTGAAAGCACCATTGGAAGGCTTAGGATTTCTAGATGTCGATCAACTATTCAAGCATGTAAAACGGATTCTCCATGACTGAGAAATTTGATTTCAAAAAAATCTGTGCTTTCACCAGCTAACTCGTCTTGAACTTTGCTAGTTAGCTGGTGAAAGCTCTGCTTTTCACCAGCTAAGGAGCAGTTTTTTAGGTAAATAAGCTGGTGAAAGCCTGCCACGGCCAGAATAACCAAATTTTTGCCCAGATCGGGATTTTTTGAGTTTGAATGGTTTGAAACCACTTCAAATGGACACTTGTTGAATTATCAAGTCTGATCTAAAGGCTAGTTTTGAGGGATAAAGTCAAAAAGAGGTTTTTCAACTACATTTGACATTTTTTTCAAAGGCAGAATATCATGGGTTTGAAGACACATCATCCAATTCGAATTTCATCTTCAAGAGATCAAACCAAAGAGCCTTGGAAGGCTAGGCTACACAACATCAACATTTCAACCACATTTTGAGGATCTACTCCTAGTTTCTTGTAAATACAGTTTGCTTTCTGTTTTTAGAAAATCAGATCCATTGTTTTAGGATCTGATAACTATGATGTAAAGCTATAAAGCTATAGAATTAAGATAAATGAGGGGTTCAATCCTGGAGACTTTGGCTATGTACTTTGACTCTGTTATGTTATATGAATCACAGTCTTCTTTGGTTATTATATATCAGTCTTTTCATATACTCCACTACTCTGTTATTTAATTCTGTTCAGCTTAGTTATTCAGAATTGTTATCTTCTGGCATAGCTCATGAATATGAATTAGATGTTTTTTTACTGTCTTGTATGACCCTACATCTCTTGTACTTGGTTATCTTGAATGGTATTCTTCACACCTGTTTATCTACTGTAACTGATATTTGGTTTCTCAAAGCACTGGTTTATTTAGATGCATAACAAGTTGTCCTTTTCTTAGCCTTCTCAGTTATCCCATTGTTCCACACATACTTTGATTATTAAATTTCTTAAGTTACCAAGCATTATTAGCCTACAACCCTAAGGAATTTCTTGGAGTGATAACAAATTGGCATTATTGTCGGGGAAAGGAGATTGAAGCTCAGCTTCCTTGGGAGATGACAAGATCCAGCTTTGATGATAGACAAAGTCTGGACATTATTTGGTTGTAATCATCTATCTGGCGACTCCATGAAGGATGAATTCGGTGGCGACTCCACTGTTCTGAAATCCATTGGTGACCCCACTGGTATGAAATGAACAAGATCTTATCTAAGAGGTATGCGTTCTGCGATTTTTCAAAGATTGTTGGTTTCCCTAATCCAGTGCCTAGTAGAGATGAATGGGAAAATAGCCTTCCCAGATTTCAAGGTGAAGATTGGGAAGTACCAGCTGAACATTTGCTAGACTTTCATGATTACATTCATCGGTTGCAAGTTGTGCATGAGGATGTTCAGATCCGACTCTTCTGTTTTTCATTAGAGGGGATTGCTCGTGATTGGTACCGGTCTCTTCCTATTGCCAGTATCAACTCTTTGGCAGAGTTTCATGCTGCCTTTCATTTTTTTTGTAAAGAGATATTTTCAGCCAATCTTCTATTTCCTGAATGTTGTCATGAATTCAACTTATTAACTAAAGATTCAAAAAATTATGAAGAGTATGTTGTTATAGGGGATATTTCTCATTGTGACCAAGACATTGATGAGCTTCACAATAATAGCCATAGTATAAGTACTTTTGACATTGTTCCAAATGCATCTATTGTCTTAGGATGTCAGGAAAATCAAATTGTCTCCTTTGAAGACTTGAAAGGTGATAAGCAGATTGACAAATCGGCAAGTGAAAGTGTTGAATCTGTAGTAGATGCTGAGGGCAACTCTCAATTTTCTGGTTTGCAGGGGCTGGAAGATGTCAGTAGATATGAGGAGGAAGGAGATGAGCTGAAAGGTTCAGATCAACAATCCTTCTTATATGACTCTCTGACAGAGGATGAGAAGTCTGTATTCAACATTGAGACCAGTAATGGTAAAAGAGAGTAGAAAAAATTAGATCAACAGTTTATGATGCATGTTTCTTTGTCAGATGTTGAGCACCCAACTTGGTATGAATTTATAGATCCGATTGCCACTCATATGGAGATGTTTTGCAGTAAGAAAGTTCCAGTTGAGGTCAGATTTTTTGATTGTATGTTCGATTTTAAAGATTATGTTTTAGATCCTATAGTCTAGTTGTCTATAACTTTGCATAAAGTTGCAAGTCAATTTGTTTCTTGGCTGCTATGGAAATCTGCATTTACCTGACCAAATTTCAGGTTTTTTTAGCAGTAGGAGTAGGCAGAGGAATAAGCTCCTCATACAAGCAATTAGATCTTTTTCAATTGTTGATTTCATGAATAAACAGAGCAAATTGCAGGAAAACTACAGGTTTGCAGAGGGTACTGGCGACAGGACAGGTGTCCAAGAGGATGTGATATTGTTGCATCTGTAACTGCTAATCTAGCATCCAGGTGCTACAAATGTACCTTGTGGTCTTCGTTCAACAAAGAATGGAGAGGGTCATCTCCCTGTTGTTGCAGTGTATATACTACATATTGAAACGTATATATATCAAAGCTAAAGCTTGAGTCCACATGTCACAATAACTCAATGTATGAACTAAATAAAGCCTTAGTATCCAACGCACCAAGCTATGAGATATTGATATGCCAAGTCAAGCCTTAAATCATGCCACGAGTCAGGCCACAAACCATACAAAGCCCAGCTCTAACACCAATGCCCAAGCGCAAGTGTCAAATTCCAAGTCAATATGTCAAATACTTGTCATCATCACAAGTCATACATAAGTTATCATTAGGCCAAAACATTCAAGCATTACAGTTTCCAAATGTTTAAAGTCTAGGTCACATAGGAATTTCATTCCACATGTCACAAGAAAACCATGCATCATAATTCAAGCCATCAAATTCTCTAGTTCACGGGGCTCGAATTGTGGCAAATGTTTCTGGTGATCCTACGTTGTTTGATGAGTGGAAGTCAGAAATAGAACTTATGTCTGGAAGAGTCAGGGGTGTGAGACAGTGAATATATGATAATCTCTCTGCAAAAGATAAGAATGGAAAATAGTGGACCTTTGTTCTCAAACAAATCGGCATGTTTCCTGCACAGACCTTAACAAAACTCAGAGAACTAGGATTTGGGAGTAAATTGTTCTTCACTGGTTTTTACTCTGATTATAAAATAACAAGCGCCTCATCCTGGATTATTATTCTAAAGGCTTTGGAATTCTCTCTTATGAAGTGTCTATATAGGATCTACTTCCCCTACGTCGTCTTGGGAGAAATCTTGGTTAGAGGTGGACATTTCTTCTTTTGATTTCATCGATTCCCCTTACCTGACATTGACAAGTTTGCCTCCTCACAGTAAGAAAATCAAAATTGACAGAATTTTTATGAAAAGAGATGCTAAATCAGGGCTTCTCCACCTGGAAGTGGAGATGACATTCTACAGGTGCACAGGAACAAGTTTTCCCGTTGGGCTTGTTATCACACAGTTTGTAGGAAAGGTTTAGGTAGCTCGAAGTCAAGGCTCAAACTGGCGTAACAGGAGCTTCCCCACCCACTGTCACCTCGATGGGGAGCTCTTTCTATTTAGGGTGGCTAATCCCAAGGGAGACGTCCCTAGTAATCTGGG
>ML795157.1:112256-141488 GCA_009831015.1 Picea engelmannii
TAGGGTTAGTTAGGGTTTCAAATTAAGAGAGTTTGAAAGATTGTTTAAGCACAAAAAACCTCAACGTTTCAGGATTAGACTAGTGCCTTGGGTATTATGGAGTCAAGGAGAGAGACTAATGGCTTGGAAAGATCTAAACCTAAGGACGGGAGAGTTAGGTTTAATGGTGTTGCAATGACAGGGCCACCAAATCAAAACCCTAAGGGGAGGAGGCTCATTCCGATGTAGCTAAAGCTAGGCGTCATGCTCCTCCCTCTTTCCTTAGAACTCTTTGGCAAAATGGCTAGCTTCAAAATATAAGTCTAGGGCTGAAAAGTGTTGCTTGGGGACAAGGCTTTTCAAACCCTAAGAGTCAAACCCTAGGTGTAAACTCAATTAGGCCTAGGACGTCCTCTTTTTTCAACTTATATCCAAAACTAACTCAGAAAAAAGAATGGCTAGTTTAGCTACGGCTAGGCTAAACCTTCTTTAATCAATGGCTAAACAAGTTTTTATCATGGGGACATGAAGCAACGACCTACTTGTGTGTTTACTCCCTAGGGTTTCAATGATTAAGCATAATAATAACAATGTAACTATACATGTAAGATATTTAATCAACAACCATTCAATCAAGAAGTTTTGTATGAGAAAAACACTTACAATTTCATGAAAGGCTTATCAAACCCTAGTTGTAACACCTTCCAATGATAAAAACACCATATGCATGCCAAAGATGATCCTTCCAAGAGTAGCGCCTCAACTCCAAGAGCCAATAACAAGACAAAAGACTAAAAGTATCACTCTCACAAGAGAGCAAGTCGTGTTATGCTAAAATGAGGCTCAACGTCCTCAATATATATCATCCTCATGACCTTTAATTTACAAAATAGGTCATTAAAAATAACCGACAAGGCTGACTTAACAATACTTCATTATTTGTCACATTAAATGCTAAAAATGCCAAAAATGAGCTAAAATGGGAGATGTCAGGCCCCTCTGAGGGAGACGTTGGCCCTTTCAGGGCATCATCAACATCCAGAAGGCAGAACGTTGGCCCCTCTGGGGCTCCTGCAACCTGCTACATGTGCCAAACAAGCCCAACACATTGCCACATGTTCCAGAAATCGTTCAGCCTGCCCTGGGTGGCGTCCTGTCCATCAAAGCCATCCTCCATCTGCAGGGGCTGATCCCCATAGGTCAAATCCCTGCCAAAGCGTCCTGATGAGGGTGTCCTTCTTCTTCTCCATGGAAGGGATCATTATAACTCTGTCATGCCTCTGCCATCCCAGCAACCATCTGATGGGCTCTTCAGCCCCATGGAGGTCCGAGCTAATCATCTCCCCATGTGCACCGATCCTCTGGTACCTGTCGGCCGGGTATGGTCCTACACATCAAAGACTACGCCCTCCATGGGCTCATTAGTCCTAGGCATCATAGCAATGTAAATCATATCTCATTATTAAAGTTATCAAATATATGCATGAAACCCCTAACATATCATCTAAAAGCTCAAAGATGTTACGCAGATCTACTATACAAATCTAAGGAAACCAATAGAACAACCTATTGGGCTAATACCCACAAGAGATGGAAATTTTCCTTAGAAGATCATTCAAGCCATGTTTTATGCGATGATATGGTTTTTAGGGATGTCCAGTCATAGTAAGACCAAGGGCAGGTGTCGTCTGTGGGTGGCTTTGTAGGAGACGAGCTGTACCCGTCATGGATGCATTTTTTCCAAGCCCTTTTATTGCCTCATCTTTCTTTTATTGCTTTTATTTTTTTTTTGCTTCAAGGTCTGACTAGAGGACACTGCCTTGGCTTGGTGGCTAGAGCTGACAGCGTTACCCACTGGTATCTTGGCAGAAATGAGAAGGTTGGCTCGTGATGAGACCCCCTTTCCTTTGGCCATGCAACCAAAGGTCACTGCCCTAGTTTGGTGACCAGATAGTGGCAATGTCATACTACTAAATACCTATGAACATAATGGGCCGGCTCGTGATGAGACCTCCCATCCTCTTGGTCAGGTCTTGTTTTTTCTTTATTATTATCATTTTTCTTAGGGTCCGTTAGTTTGTTATCGAGAGGCTTTTTATTGCCTTCTCGGGGATCCCCTGGGCGAAGCATCTCTAGGTTTTTTTTCCTATGGATTTTATATTTTACCAGCTGCTTTTACCCCCTGGGCCTTTAGCCCCTTCTTCCCACAAGACAAGATGTAGCCCTGAAAGGTCATCCTAGTGGCCAGACTAGGGAAATGGGATGGATGAGTGAGGTATAAGATGTAAAATGATGAAAATATGGTGGGAGAGGATGATGGCTCTACAAATCCCTCTCGGTGGCTAACCAAGACCCATGAATACCAGCTTTCTAAGTTACCCAATCAATCACCCCAACAATGGTCAAGTGGATTAGTGTAAGATCCAAGAAATCATCAGAAATGAAAGGAACCTAATGCATATATAAGAAGGTTATAACAATAAAATATGACACATACCATTATACCTCAGACCAATTACCTCATGGAGCAAGAGTCCTCTCCGATGCAAGCCCATGCCGGTGGTGATGGAAACTGCTATTGCTGACAGGACAAATCTGACGAAGGAGAAGAAAGATGGGCCCTCCAGGGCCATGCTCAAGTCAATCCTGCTCTCGGTACTCCATGTCTAGGACCATGTGGGCCTCGAGACATGATCTCCTTGTTATCCCTAGATATCGGGGATAACAAGGCTTATCTATAGTTAAGGAAGTATACCTCTCATAGTTTGAGATCATTGCCACTACAAGCTCTTTCGCTTCTTAGCAATTCTCATCGAATACACATTTCAAGACACATATAAAATGTGTGGGGTACCTATAGTGGATTTACTAGCCCATTCAAATGCTCTACAGGTTACAAATCTTTTAACTCTGTGTTTCTAGCTGCATGCAACGTCACCCACAGAAAAAAAAAAAAAAAATCTGGATAGAATGTTACAGCTTCCTGAACATGAGTTGGACAGAGCCATTATGAGAAGAAAACTTGATTTTACCAGAGCCATGGGAAACGATGGCATAGATGAGTTCTTGCTGATGGTGGGATCCACTTTTACACAAGACTACTATAATGGAAGCCCTGATGATCAGACACAGGAGGTTATGAATCCATTTTCATTCTCAAGGAGCAATAATTTTGATCCCGGTTCTTGGAGGATAAGAGCCTACACTTCTGTTCTTCTCATGGATTTTATCACACGTAACAAGGAATCCTACGAACAGACAAAGGACGAGTGTGTTCACTATGCCTTAACCCGAAATAATCTGCAGACCGTTTTTCAGCTCTGTTACACCGTTGAAATATTTCCAGATTAGATACAAGTGCAGGTCTGCATCCCTAATGTGTAGTTCGACATTATTCCATTATCATTTGATCAAAGTCGAAGAGATCTGTGATTTTAACTCATAGGTTTGGCTACGGTGAGGTCAACTGCCAGATCTAGTTTAAAGTGTAAGGGCATATGAGCAATGCGTCCTGTGTGATATTCAATGAACGCCAAGACATTATCGTTTCCAATCCAGAAGTACAGGGGTGAATTGTTTGGGTTTGTGCAAACCACAGGACAACATTTTGGGCACCCGATACACAGAGATCTGAGTCAAATAACCATTTTCCAGATCAGTGTAAAGCTTTGCAGCAGACTGATATTCAATGTGTACCTATCTATTTAATATTTATTCATTCAGGTCTTAGGTTTTCGAGGATACTCAAGAATTCGTTTGGTACTTTGTGGAGATGATTTACAAAGTAGATGATGATCATGACTTTTTTCTTCAGGTAGTTTCGATTGGAAATTCTGGTATGGGTATGTCCAGTCTGCTCTCCAGATTCACTAGAAATAAATCCAGTTTGGAAACCAAATCTACCATTGTTGCGGAGTTTGCAATGAGGAGCATCTCTTTCTACCTTTTCTTATTTTGACAACGATGGAAGCATACAAATCACTCTGGATGAGCTTCAGTGAATCTGCCAGGAATTTGATATTGTTGAGCTTGAGGAAATGATCAAAGAAGATTGATCAAGAAATTCCCATATTCCCTAGCAAGAAGATCCTTCTTGCGCTGCTATCAAATTCCTACCATAGATAACAACAGTTGTGCATTTGGATTTCCTTTTGTATACTCTGCAGCTGTGGTGTCATTGCTTAAATTATATTGGTATCTCTAATTTGTTTTTTTTTCCCCGCTTGCTTAGCACATCGATTCTTGAATCAAGCATTGCAGGTCACCTGAGGTTCAAACATCAAGTGTCGACAACACTTTATTGAGCAGTTGCTGAAGAATATAACACTCTATTCAGGATCATTGCTTCTCTGCATTATTTTCTTGTCAAAGATAAAAGAAAACTTTCACCAGCGCAGAAGGCAAAATTATAACCAGTTAGCTGATGAAAAGCAGAGATTTCACCAGCTAACTAGCAAATCTTAAGGCGAAATAGCCGGTGAAACCTGAGACTGGCCAACAAAGGTGTATTTTTGCCCAGATCAAAGTTTGAAAATGCTTTCCAAAGATACATATTGAATTATAGTGTAAAATCTAAGATCCAGTTTTGATGCAAAAGAGTTAGAGGAGGATTTTGAGTTGATTTGACACCTTTTTGGGGGGGGCAATAAATCAGGTTTTTTTCTAAACTTAGCAAATTCGAATTTCATCTTTCTCAAGAGTCATCAAACATCCTTGGAAGGCTTATCTGCACTGCACAGGGATTCTACATCATTTGAAGACCATGAAATGTGGAATTGACCTCATTTTGAGGATCATTCCTTATCTTTTGTAAATCAGTTTTGACTTTCTATCTTTAGCATATCTGATCCATTCTTTTAGGATCTAAAAAATGTATTGTAGAGCTATAAATCTCAAGATATAAGAGGGGATAAGGGTTGTAGCTTCTAGGAGTGAAATTGCAGAAGTCTTTGCCAAGTTTATAATGGTAAAAACACAAAGGTTGGAACTTTAGAGTTTATTGTTGATGAAGCAGTCATAGCTACAACTATAGGGCATAAATAATCTGCTGGAGCTGATTGAAAAGATAAATCTCAGCAATAGCGTAAAGCTATTGCAAGCTTTTAAGGTACTTTGTCATCCACCTGATGAGTGTACTATTTCTATAATAGTCAACATGGAATTTCCAAAACTAGATGATAAATTGTAAAGGCTGAATAACTCCATGCCCAATACTAAAGACACAAGGTCTACCGGGTTCTTGGAAACCTCAAAGGGAGGTCTCCATCCCAGTTGGAGCCAGATGTTAGCGATAAAAAATGCACTGGCATTTTTTAAAGAATGATGCCTAATCTTGTAGGGAACATTTGACTAGCTTCCTGAGATCCAAATGCATATTTGAAAGCATCATTGGAAAGCTTAGGATTTCTAGATGTCGATCGACTATTCAAGCATGTAAAACAGACTCTCCATGATTGAGAAATTTGATTTAAAAAAAAATTGGGCTTTCACCAGCTAACTCGTCTTGAACTTTGCTAGTTAGCTGGTGAAAGCTCTGCTTTTCACCAGCTAAGGAGCAGTTTTTTAGGTAAATAAGCTGGTGAAATCCTGTCATGGCCAGAATAACCAAATTTTTGCCTAGATCAGGATTTTTTGAGTTTGAATGGTTTGAAACCACTTCAAATGGACACTTGTTGAATTATCAAGTCTAATCTAAAGGCTAGTTTTGAGGGATAAGGTCAAAAAGAGGTTTTTCAACTACATTTGACATTTTTTTCAAAGGAAGAATATCAGGGGTTTGAAGACACATCATCCAATTCGAATTTCATCTTCAGGAGATCAAACCAAAGAGCCTTGGAAGTCTAGGCTACACATCATCAACATTTCAACCACATTTTGAGGATCTACTCCTAGTTTCTTGTAAATACAGTTTGCTTTCTGTTTTTAGAAAATCAGATCCATTGTTTTAGGATCTGATAACTGTGATGTAAAGCTATAAAGCTACAGAATTAAGATAGATGAGGGGTTCAATCCTGGAGACTTTGGCTATGTACTTTGACTCTGTTATGTTATATGAATCACAGTCTTTTTTGGTTATTATATATCAGTCTTTTCATATACTCCACTACTCTGTTATTTAATTCTGTTCAGCTTAGTTATTCATAACTATTATCTTCTGATAGCTCATGAATATGAATTAGATGTTTCTTTATATTCTTGTATGACCCTACATCTCTTGTACTTGGTTATCTTGAATGGTATTCTTCACACATGTTTATCTACTGTAACTGATATCTGGTTTCTCAAAGCACTGGTTTATTTAGATGCATAACATGTTGTCCTTTTCTTATCCTTCTCAGTTATCCCATTGTTCCACACATACTTTGATTATTAAATTTCTTAAGTTACCAAGCATTATTAGCCTACAACCCTAAGGAGTTTCTTGGAGTGATAAACATGTAAATCAAGGCATGGATCTCCAGGAGGATGCATGTTTTCACATCTTATACCTTTTCTGAGCGCACTCAAAGTTCAACTAAAAATAATTACTCTTACCTTGTATCTCCATGTGTACCCTCCACTATTTAAAATCTGGTCAAAAACTGGATTAGCTAGCAGACATGAGCTTGACAACTCATTGGTGGAGTGTAAGGAGCTCCATTAGGTTATCTGGTAACCCCTTTTTGTATTTGAGCTAGATGGTGGAAACAACATGAGTTAAGTTCAAGAAACATAATTAGATGATTAATGAGGTTGTTATGGTACATTGTCTTATCCGTCTAACTTGGAGCTCGCCTTGCTTGTATAAGGATAAGTAATAATGAGAGTTTAGACATTTTATCAATGTATTTATGTAATCATAGGTTCAATTGAATATTCAAGGAAGGATCATTTGAATTTCCTTTAATACTCAAATCGAAGTTTATTAAGGAAGAAATAAAGGTTTAATAACCTTCAACCCACATTTAATTAATGTTCAACTTAAAGGTTGTTAATTGCTCAAGTTATTTATTGATGTGTGATGAATCAAGCAACCAACCATGGATTCTCTTGGCACGTGAATAATGATGAAGAGCGGCAAATGAATGATTAAATTTCTTGTGCGCCTTGAATTTTTGATGTCGATGATTGGCTTCAAATATGTGACTAATGTGCAGTACCTATGTTGATTTATGATTAGTTGGGTAACTAGTTTCTTTGATGCCATCAACGCATCAACATATGTTGATTCTAGTATTGATTACTTTTGCACATTGAAGATTCTCTATAGACGAATGATGGTTTTGGGGTGAATGCTCACTCACATTGATTATACAAAGGTGGATTGATTAGAGATTAGACTACCTACGTGAAATGAAATTATGATGTAATGAAAGAATGTTGGATAGTAACCTTTGCGTGTAATGGATGTAATGCGATGGATGGATTGATTGATTTTAGTCTGTTCCTTAATTTATTTAATAATTACTTGTGCCTTCTCATATTATCGCTAGGTGTCAATGAACTTTTATGTAGTTACATAGGCACCTTAAAAGGTTAGGTGAGTAATTACCCTTCATCATTCATTAAGTTGGGATTTAAATTTTGAGATTTCTTGCGCATTGGAATATTGAGGGATGTACACTGATTTAGTTAATAGGTTATTGGCATGCAATGAATTTGATGATGTCTGATTCGTCATGTGATCAATTTTCCTTTGTGCCTTGAGTTAGAATTGATGTACACCTTTGTGCCATGAACTTAAGGTTGACTTTTATCCATGCGCTAGGGTTATGTGGACGCCTGTTAGTTACATGAATGGTTTACTCTTGCGCGATAGATTAAAGTCGCTTATGACACGCCTTGCCTTATGTCATTTCTCGTTGGAGTTAGTAACTGGGATTTTGTGATGGTGTTTTGTTTTTTAACTTTGGCATCTTGGAAAACACGTGATGTTTGGATCCGTTGTGATATTGCTTAGTCTTGCACATTGAATTTAATGTTGGTAATTGATGAGTTATACCTTGATTACCCTTACGTCATATTTAATTGATGTTTATGTCCTGAAAAAAAAATAGTACCTGATGTAGGATGCTTTTTGAGCATAACGATGGAATTTTTCCCATCGTTTGAGGTTGATAATATTATCTCATGAATGAATATCACAAGGAAAATTTTGGCAACTATGGATGGTGTTCATTTGTATATGGGACCACTCTACATGTGCAATGGAATTTTATGGTTTCTTGAATGATATGTAACATGAACTATTTTTCTGCATATTGTTGAGTTATTTGACATTTGTGGTTACTAATAGATACATGGATGATGTTGCAGGTGTACTCTACAACTATTTTTGATTTATATATGTAGCTTTATTGCTTAACATACTTTTTTTTCCATGAACTATTTATTTAAACAATAATACAATTTTATAATGTATCTATCTTGTTAGAATTACTCATATAGGATAGTTTAGAAATAGATAGAATACATAGTTTGCATTTGTTTTTGTTAGATTAGATTTAGGATTAGTTATAATTCTTTTGAGGGAAAATTTATTTTTCTTCCTATTTTTTTTCTAATTCTTAGTTGCAACCAGGCCCACATAATGGTCACCACTTTCCATCCCAAATGCGAGAGAGTCTAATTGGGACATTCCATTAGGTATTTTCTCTTAACTTATTAATAGACAATTTGGACATGTCAACATAAATGATGCTAGAAGGAGGGCCAAATGGAAAGATGAGCATGTGGAGTCTTTCTTGTAAATTCTTTTGATTATTAATGGCTCCTTCCCAAATCCTTTTATGGAGATGTATTTCTGGTTTTGTGTCTTATAAAACTCTTGTGAAGATAGTTAATCTCTTGTCAAAAGTTAAATTTGATGGTGAGAGAGAGACATTTGCATCTAAACATGTCATTTATTTTTGTCTAAATTGTTTTTCTTGAATATTACTCATGAAGGTGTCATATGCAGGTTGTCACTCTTACTTTTGCAGGCTGAGTTAAAAGCTGGTTGGAGACGTTGTCGACTGCCTCTATTCACACATGGGAACCATTTATGCATGAATTTTTGTATTCTTTTGAGAATTTAATAATGATGAATTGTGTAAATAAATATTAGAGCTTATAAGGAAAATATATGAATCTTTAGAAGAATTTTCTTTAAGGGCTATGCATCTTATCTATAAATTTCATTTGGATGATTTTCCCTCTATTAGGGAGTGGATTCTACATTTAATTTCCATTTCTAATGAGAATGATTATATAGTGGATTCCAAATACAAATCATGTCTTGATGTTAGTTTACATGTTGATTTGGATTCAAATGAAAATTATAAAGATACTAATGATTTGGTTGAACAACATATGCTTGGATCTTTCTTCACTTTGGGGGATATAGATCAAAGAGAACTTGTTTTCTTGAAAGAAGTATATGTATCCTCCCATCATTCCATTCCCCCCATCTTTCCTAGTCATGAAAAAGAAACCTTTTGTGTAGTTAAATTGAATTGATATTTTTTTGTAGTTGACACAAAGGAAGGATTTCCTTCTAGTAATGAGACACTTTGGGTCACACTGATGGTTATGACAGGTTTGGATTGTTGTATTTTATATTTTTCATCACAAGAAATGGAGGAAACTATGGATAAAGATGAAAAAAGTTGTCACGTGCTTGAAAATATGATAGCTACCTCAGGAATGGATTAGAGTGAGTCCAATTCATGTGTTCATGATTGTGGTGTGGAATACTCTTTTATTATTTTTATTGAATATATTCAAGAAGAACTTCTTAGGGTCACCACCTCAGACCATTTTACTAATTATCTCCCCGAGACCATTCCTGAACCCTCTTGTTCTCAAAATTCTTATGATTTTCTCTTTTCTTTACCTTATAACAATGAATATCAATGTTTCTGAGATAACATTTCATGTTCATATTTTTTAGTGGAGAAAAACATGAATGCTTATCAGTCAATTGAGGAAGAAAATTTGGGCACACAAAACATGACAGTTCCTTTAGAAATAAATAAATTGGAATAAATTGTGGTTGATCATAATTGTTGTGTTGTCATAACCTCCTCTAGTTTGACTGAGAAATATCAAGAACATTTTCTGATAGTTACCAAATTATTTATTCATCCTTCTTGTTTTATTTGTTTTTTCTCATTTTCTCCTATCTCTTAACCATGAGTATGCTTTAGAAGATATTTCATGTTTACATATTTTAAAATAGAAAAATAACAATGTTGATCAGTTAACTCAAGGAAAAGAAATAAAAACACAATGCATAGCATTTTCAAAACAACAATCATTAAATTGCTCGGTTTTGTGCCTACAACAAAGTCCCATTGAATTTTCTGTCCTCGGAAAATTCAAGGACCCCTTATTTAAATTTTTATGTGAGATAGAAAAATCATGGATAAAATATCAATTCTAACTAATTTGTGGTATTTACTCGGGAAGAAAAATTGTCCATATGCAATCTCTACTACTCGATGGTACGACTGCTTAATATTACATTGTACATAAATAACCAAGTTGTCTTTCAATGTTTCATTCTTTTAAAGTTGTTATATGTGATAACCAAATTTGGCTCACGAGTTAAATATCCAAAATATTTGGAATGTAAAGATATCCATAAGGAAAATAAATAATATAAATGTATATGGGAATAAATAATATATTATAAGATGATTACAATTGAGAATGGGGGTTGTACATATAGCCATGAAAGGGTGCCCTTTCATGAAGAGACATGACCTTTCATCAGGAAGGTATCTCTTCATGACATATTTAATTATTGAGTATTAATTATTATTATTTAATAATGATTCATTTATATCTATTATATATATTTGTGTTCATAACATTTCCTTCCCCTTTTGAAATGTTTTGTCCTCAAAGCATAGTGATGGAAGGACTGGACTTATTTTTTATTTGGCGTGTAATTTCGTCACATTATTCTTTGTTTTGTCATAGTTGATGATACAAGAAAATATGAACCTCTGAGTGTTAGGTAAAATTTTTGAATCGTAAAAGGGTTGGACCATCCTGATTCAATCCTTTGTGGAACATTGCTCTTCCATGACGAATTTCTATCCTGAGACTTAATTGCATTGATATACATATTTTTCGAACGATAATTTAGTTATTCCTGAACTAAGTGATATTGATACTCTGATTGTTTAATATACATACTTTTATGATTTCAATGTCAATAAGGAGTTCTTATAACATTATTTTCCCTTATCATGCTTTTAGGGCTTTCTGCGTTTAATGTTGGTATATAATTTTCTTCATGCATTGAAATTGTTTAGTTAATTGATGAACTTCTATCAGTACGTACACTTGGAGTTCCCATTGTTTGTACTCCAATATCCATATATGTCTTTTCTTCAATTGGATGGGCATATTCTTGAGCTATGATGTGGATCGGATCTATATTTGTTCATTTTTCCACAACTTGGATTTTTACTCATGAGGACCTTGATGCTTCCTTTTGGATTTGTTCTAAATTTTTTTCCAACACCCTCTTATCATTATTAAGATTCTTAATTTGTATCAGTAGATTTTGATTATGATTTTTTAGACATGAATTTTCTTCATTATCTCATTTGTCGATATCTTTAATGTACATATTTTCAAGTTTCTCTTCTTTCAACTTTCTAGTTTGTTCTAGTAGCCATTGATTAAGATTTTTCAAACAATAATTTTCTTCATTTTTTTCTGATAGGTTCTTCTTGAAATATTGATTCTCTTGTTCCAACTTCTAAATGCATTATTTTCTATCCTTTGACTTCTTGATCCGTGTAAGTAGATTTTGATTCTTGTCTTTTAAGCGATAAATTTATTCATTTTTATTCATGATAACTTCGTCAAATTCTTTTTGCATCCTTGATATTGAATTTTGATTTTCTTGAAGGATCACCTGTGAGATATATTTAAAGTCTTTTGATGAAGGTATTATCGATTTTGACCTAAAATCATGAAGATGGGTGTCTATTTTGTTTGTTTTATGAGAAAAAAAACTATATTTTCACACGTTCTTCAACTTTCGATATACAAAAGTAATTTTTTTATTTAGAATTTCACTTTATAGTAAAAAAAAAACTTGTGAAGAATTTTGTTAGCTTTCCACTGACTATTTTTCAAATTATTTTTATTGATATTTGATATGTCAATTTAGAAATTGTTATATAGTATGTTCCTTAAAAATGAAAGGAATGATAATGAGTTATGTTTTCCCCCAACAATGCATCTATTATTAAACTTTTGTTTTTGACAAACTATATATACTACAACAATCTACAAAGACTCTATTTTCGTATGACTATAATTTTGAATCTAACATATGAATGTTATAATTTATAGATTTTTTTTAAGTTGACCAAGCTGAAACAGTTGCTAATTTTAAACATATGTTTTCCCCCACCTTGTATCTATCTTAATTTGTTCTTAAAATTAAAATCTAAAAATATCGTTTTGAAGAGAATAGTTTAAGGATTGCGAATATAATTTTTTCTAAATTTTCCACTTTGTATTTTTAGAGATATGGATATTTCATTTCACTGAATCATAATGTCACCTGAAAATATTGGGCAGTGAGTTTTTTATAAAATTAAATAAAATTAGATCAAAATAATAAAAATGAAAACAAATTATATCCATAGAAAGTAGATTCAGTTTTGCAAATACTGATATCAATTTCGAATCTAAAATATGAGTATTTGCAGGATTTCACAACCTCTAAAGTGAAAGGAAGCTGGAGGGAATTACTAGGTTCTTACAAACAATCCCATTCGTGGGTTTTCAGACGAAAGAATATTTCGTCCGAAAGATATTTTACTAACGTAATCCGTAAGAAATAAACGGATTCCTAGTTTTTCAGCGGAAAGATGGCTGATAGAATTCTGTCGGTCGAAAAAAATGAATGGACATGTCATTTCGTTTCTATTAGAGAAAAATATTATAAATATGCTTTCGGCCAAACCAAATTAATACAATTCACACTCTCGTTTCATGGTTTTGCATGTGGATCCCCTAAGCAAAACTTTGAATCATTTTTTTTTTTTGTTTTTCATTATTTTGAACAAGGTGGTTGATGTTTTGAATGCAAAACAAAAATTATATATTGAAGGCGTTTTTGAACATTTTTTCAAGGTGAAGGTGTTTTTGAACATTTTTTCAAGATGAAGGAGTTGTTGAACATAAAATTATTGATAAATTATCTTTTAATAATTTTTGTGAGAATGAAGTTTTTCTGAGGCTATTCTGAAATGTTGATTTTTTTTATTTAAC
This sequence comes from Picea engelmannii, assembly GCA_009831015.1. Taxonomy (NCBI): domain Eukaryota; kingdom Viridiplantae; phylum Streptophyta; class Pinopsida; order Pinales; family Pinaceae; genus Picea; species Picea engelmannii. The sequence continues at coordinate 125,499 of ML795157.1, forward strand.
TTTTACAGATAACTACACTCATGGGAAATAAAAGTTTGTGCAAGATAAAATTTGATCGCACTCGAGACAAAACTCACCATATCGAACAAAGGAAAGAAAACTATTGGAGAAAGAAACAAGAATGTGAAAATATTGAAGAAAGAAATGATGATGATGTAAATAGAGATTTTCAACAGGAAGAAGTCCAACCAGGTATATGCATGTACACATATTGTCTATATTAAAAGTATAGAATCATTTATTTAAATTATTGTTTAAAATATTTAATTGATTGTAATTCAGATTTGATGTTTTTCAAAAAACATAAATAGATTTTCTTCATAATGTTGATGAAGTCATTGAAACCAAAATTGAAGCAGAAGTTGAATCACCTATTGGTATATACATAAATCTATAGATAATATAAGATGAACACTTGTATATATAATTTATTGGATTTATGTTTGGGTTTTGTTTTTTAATATAAACTTTAAATTGAAATATGAAGAAGAATCTATCAACATTGATGATGAAATATTAGAAAATGTTGATACTGACAAATTTGGGAATAAATAAGTTAATCATTATATAAGATATTGTGTTACAGATATGTATAATACTTTTTTCAAAGATGAATCAGTGACAATACAAGATCAACTTTTACTTTGTATAATAAAGTCAAGAAAGTTAAAAGAAGCTACAACATTAATGGGTATTCAAAATTCAAAAAACGATACAAAGGTGAAACATAATGTCTTTGACAATATAACTAGTGTATTAAAAGCTTTTGGAAAATCTCGAAAAAAATATGTTAGTATTGCACATAGAGTGATAAAAACAAAATTTGTTTCATCTAGCAATATAAAAGATCGTTTGATATGACACATGGAAAAAGTAATGGGAATGTCAAGAAAAACATTGTACAAACATAGAAAATTTAGATTGCAAATAGAGGAAAATGATGAACTTGCTTGTTGGACAGTTATTTCTAGACAACCCTACAAAGATAGCCTTGCAAAAAATGTTAAAGAATTGACATGTAATTTTTGGTTGACAGAATCCCGTGTTTCACCACATACAAGGGATGTGTTGCGACGAAGAATAGCATGAAAACAATATGAAGAAATCCAAAACATATATTTCCAATGACACAAATATAATTGTTCAATAAGTTCAAAGAAGAGCACAAAGAAGTTAACATTTCCATCAATACATTTGTGCAACAAAGACCATGGTTTGTTAGACCCATCATTGTTCGTGACACTTGTTGTTGTCGTTATCATGTGGAATTTAAATTATATTACGACACTTTTCTTGATTTTGGTAAAACTTTATGGTCAATTTCACCTCCTCCTTCCACATTTTGTGTTTTTATATCTGAAATTCTATGTGAAAGAGAAGGTGATGAATTATTTAAAAAAAATATTTGTTGGTGGAAAGAAATGTGATTGTTGTGGAAATCTAAGTTTGTTTCAATTAAATTATCCTATTGATATGAATTATCAATCATTTTCTAATATAACATTCAATTGGAAGAGATATGAATATATCAACAAGAAGACTCCACATTTTTCAAATGTTATTTCCAAAATGATTGATTTGAAGGTAGATAAAATTTGTGTGATAGATTTTTTGAAGAAGTTTGAGGAATTAATTTATAAATACACCAAGCATTCACATAGAGCTCGATGGCAAGACCTACAATTCAAATGATCTCGTAAAGTGTTTCCACCAGGGACAATTTTATTTGTAGTTGATTTTGCAGAGAATTACACATGTGTTGCACAAAAATAAATACAGAGTGAATATTACGATTATGATCAAATCACTACATTTGTCCACGTTCTATATAGACATGCTCAACGGAGTCTTGATAACATATAAAACACCAATGACAATCAACATGTTATTAAAGAATATCACTTTTATATAAGTGATGATTGAGCACACGATACACTTTATGTACAAAATTGTTTTGATAAATTTTATGATTCATTGAAAGAACTTGGGATCAGATTCGATCGGCATTGGATATGGTCAGATAGATGTGCGGTTCAATTCAAATCTTTACGATCATTCTATTGGTTGTGTCGTCTTCATAAGAAATCAAACATTACACATTGTTGGAATTTTTCTGAGAGTGGTCATGGAAAAGGAGAGCACGACAGTGCAGGGGCATGTGTAAAACGAGCACTTCGAAGGTATCGGATGAACCCTCATGCCAATCGATTTGAATCCACTAATAAATTTGTCGAATGGTGCAAACTGGCACTAAGCCATGAAAATAATCTGTCAAGATATATGCACAAGTGTGTACATATATACATGTTACACATGTACATAAGATATTTTTATTCAGGTGTTCAAATTTATATGATATTCAATCATTTTCTTGGTAGATTTCAAGTTAACAAGTTCTTGTCTTGTGCAGGGATTTTTGGTATGTTGGAATCCAATATGTAAATAGACCAATCCCATATGAAGCCGATAAAATACATGAGACACGAAAAGTGTATTCAGTTAAAAAAAAACACTATGAAAATGTGTTTGCATTTCATAGAAGAAATGAATCTTGTTTTTGTTCAGTTTGCATAAAGGACACATAATCCATATAGATTTGCGAAAAACGAAAATGCAGAATATGTTAAATCTTGGAGACATACCCAACTTAAGATAAAATGGAAAATGCCACTTGCAAGCTCAGAGAAGATGGAATCAAATGAAACTATAGTGTTGGTTGATGGCGATAGAGTTTCTGATCTTGTTAGAGAAGGTGATTTTTATGTTAAAATATTTAAACAACTTGTAGATGTGCTTGTGTGATAATATAACACGAACTATTTGTTGGAACATATCGAATTATTTGCAGGAGATGTCTTTTTCATGGTTGCACCTGTAGACAACACTGAAAATGTGAAATATTATTTGATGTGATGCACAAAACAAAAGATGAGGTTATTATAAGATTTTGATGATAATGGTTTTATATATGAAAGATGGTCCATTGTATTGAAATGATATTTTTTTCAAGAAACCCATTAAACCGATACTCATGTTCACTTTCAAGAATACCAGCCAGATGTCATAAGTTGTCAATATAGTCATTTGGTATGTGCAACGCGCATAAAGTTAATAGAAGTTCAATCAATAAAAAAACCAAAGGTTAGAAAATGGAAAATGTCCAAAGCCGATCATGAATGAATAATTGAAGATGGCATACCATTACGATTTCTTTAAACACGTGACATGTACATTCTATAATTTTATATTTTGCATTGAAAGTACATGTATTTATGAATATCTAGGGTTCTAGAATCATTTGGTTTAGTTTACTTTCATGGTCCATTCAAATAAGAAAATTTATATTTTTGATGAATTATAAAGTTTACCGAGACTTATTTACAATTTGAGGGAAGAACCTATAGATTGTATAGGGAACCTAAAATGACCTATACTTTGGGTGATTATACTAATCCTACAAATTTTCCATCATATACGCAAATCCTTTAATGCATAACCAATTTACTACATAAAGGATTTGCATTCATTATTTGCAATGATTGAAATGTGTTCTCATATGAAGAGGATAACTTCATATCAAAACTAGGACCCATTTCCATGTAATTATAAGGGACTATTGATGGCTTATAAAAACCTTCACTAAATGTAGTACCTTTCATAAAATCATCCACCTCTCTATTAATATCTCTAGGAATAATATCATTTTACAAATAAAAAATAACAGGTCATCTATTAAGGCTTGGTTTGTTGCATTTAGATTTTCATTTTTTTAATTGAATTTGGAGTATATTGAGAATTCAAGGTAGTGTATGATTAACATCCTAATTAAAATTTTTAAAGACATCTTAAAAGGTATCAATTTTAATTATGAAATTGTGAATTTTTATTCCAAAAGTGTTGATATATTAAATTGCTACAATGTGCATTTAGATTTCAATATCTTGAAGCAAATCAAACAAAATTGAAATTATGAGCTACTTGAAAAAAGTGTATGATGAACCTAACATTACTTATGTTCTACACATTAAACATAGTTTTCATTAAGTTTGATTGAAAAAACTTCAGTTGAAAAAGAATTTGATTTTGTGACCTGATAACAAAAAATAAAAAAAATAACACCATCTACTAAGGCTTGGTTTGTTGCATTTAGATTTTCATTTTTTTAATTGAATTTGGATTATATTGAGAATTCAAGGTAGTGTATGATTAACATCCTAAAAAGTATCAATTTTAATTATGAAATTGTGAATTTTGATTTCAAAAGTGTTGATATATTAATTTTCTTTGTAATGTATATTTAGATTTCAATATTTTGAAGCAAATCAAACAAAATTGAAATTATGAGCTACTTAACAAATGTGTATGATGTTACCTAACACACATTTTAAACACAGTTTTCATTAAGTTTGATTGAAAAAACTTAAATTGAAAAAGAATGTGATTTGTGATATGATAACAAAGTTGGAAGTTTACTCAATGTAGACCTTGTATTGTGGATGGTGTGTTGCTATCCCTAGAAGTTTTTATATAGAAAGTTATTCAGTGATATTGAACAACACTCATAGGTGTCATATTAATGGCACTAGCAAATAATTCCAATGTCTAGAGAGTTGATAAGCCATTAGCCCTTTTATACCCTTTTAAGTAACTAAACAATTTATATCAATACAATTTTTAATGAAAATCACTTAATTATATTCAAGTATATTTTAATTTTACATATTAAAAAAGGTTAGATTATGTTTTAATTTCAAAGTGTATTTTTATTTCACATTTTTTTGAATAAACATATTGAAAGCTCGAAAAGAAACCACGGATGAACATAACTAGTTTAGTGTTGGACTGTCATTTCATTGTGAACTTCAATAAAGAAACCAAGTATGAACATAACCATTTTAGTTATGGATTCTCATTTCATTGTGAATTTTCAATTTTGAGTTGAGGGTTTTAATAAATTTTGGATTGATAGGAGTCTATGCCCTATCAAAATAGAAGAGGGGCCTAGATTGATGCGATGATCAATATGCTTAAATTTACAAAAACATTGTTAAAGTCAATTGATTATCACTTGATTGGAATGGAATAAAATTCATATCTTCCAATGAGAAATGTCAATGCTTTTACCTTGGTAGTCTAATACTAATTTTTCATCGTGATGGGCTCAAAATTTCTTTTTATGTTTTCACTCTCATAAGAAGCTCTCACATATTTTTAATATACAATATTGTTTGTTGTTTTTTCCATTCGAATATTGTTAATAGGAGGCAATTGAGAAGTTTGAAACCTAACTTGAGCAACCCTCTAGTCCTCAACCCTCACCTTTGAGTATCGTTTGGGGTAAGGGGCTCCAAAGTGGGAAAATACAATTTGATGATTTGTTTGACTATTTTAAACCATATTTGAAAATCAAACAAAATTGAAATTATAAGTTGTAGAAACTATAATTTGATGATTTGTGTGACTATTTTCAACCATATTTGCAAATCAAACAAAATTGAAATTACAAGTTGTAGAAACTATAATTTGATGATATGTTTAACTATTCAACCATATTTTCAAATCAAACAAATTGAAATTATAAGTTGTACTTGACATAGTACAATGATGTTTATAAATAAAATGAAATAAAACATTTTTAATTTCAACACAGTATCATAAAACACAAATTAACCTTTCAACGGATCATAAAAGTTGAAATTATAAGCTATTGACTGTTTATAAATGAATAATAAACAATATATTCCACCATCATAAACAATATAAGAGAAATCAAAGATGAAACAAAAAATTGATATTTTGAGTTCCAAAAATATCATATCATATCATATATATATATATATACATATATAATGAAAGTTTGCATAGTTACACTGCCAAATACATAGGTTCCACAACCATTTTAGGCTAATAACAAAAACTAAGAGGCTTGATTAAAACATTTAACTCCAAAATTCTGGACTCTAAGCCATCACTTTAAGATAAATCACTTCATACCTGGAAAAGAAAACATTTGTCGAATTTTAAATTTAAAAATTTAAAATAAAATATATCATCAAATTTAAAATAAAATGTGCACATAACATTTTAGATAAATAAAACAAGTTGTGATTAAAGAAAAATTGACATACATACCAAAAGAGTTAAGTTCCATCTTCCAACATGCTCCTTTCCACCCAATATAATGTAAACATCTTTTCCACCAAATATAATGCAAACATCTGTAACAATAAAAAACAATAAAAATAAAAACCAATAACACATATTAGCAAATATTTTAAAGATATTTAACTAAATATTAAATAAGAAAAAATAAATAATAACATACCCAACCAAAGTTCCACAGATTTAAGATTATCGCTCTCTTTTTATAAAAGGCCCAACATAAAAACAAATTAAAACTCACTAATGTGCAATATACATACATTTAAAAATAATCTTGAATAGACACATCCTTCCTTGGTATGGATGCATCCTCCTCAATCCCAATCTCCCACACTCCATTCTCCACATTCTGTTCAAACACACTCTCAGGAACTCTCTTCTCCACATTTCCCTATAACACATTTCAAATTGTACATTTGAAAATTATATTTAAATAATTTTAACACATTAAATTGTAGTTTTAAATTTTGAAACATGTAATACCTATGTGCTATAGCGGGAAACCCCCCCTATGGACTACACTAGGGTTCAACATGTAGGTAGATCTAACCATTTAAAATTATCCTACTTTTTATAACTACCTTGAATATACCCCACATTCATGCATAAAATACAAAGTAAAAAGATCCAGTAACTCTACTTTAAACTCTGCATCCGATGTCGATCCTTTTGCGTTCGATTGTTCCATTGACTACAAGTCTCCTCCCAAGGCCGACCTGCATTCACAAACAGACAAAAAAGGAACTACGAACATGCATCTCTTATTTGAATTAGTGGGTTAGATGTCAGTATAAAACATAAATCAAACATAGATATTGAACACATCATATTGCGGAACAGAAAAAATATTCCTTTTATTGATTTCATAAAGTTTACTTACAATGAGATTGACAAATGCTCCTTGAACCTGGTCCGGGATTCTCCTCACCAAGCTCCAACTGTGCTTCCACATATCTTTCTCCTCTCACACTTCTCTCTAGGGAAATGGCATAGACTTATAATGGAGGGAAAAGGCAAGAATGGACAATTCTGGAAAAAAACTCACAAGGTGGCTGCAAATTCTTGGGGCAAGGAGGGGATGTTAAACAGGAAGAGTTTCAGTGTTCTTATGATTCTCCTTGGAATGAGACCCCAACAACTCCTTTTATATTAAAAATGGATGGTTATTCGATTGGGTGACAAGATATAGACGATGGGATAGTTGGAAAACTACTCAATGGCCCGTAATCTCAACGAATTCCTTGCAACTTTTTAGTTTTTACAACATTTGTGGGTATACACAAGATGTAATGGTGCAGATAGCGTACATACGTGAGCTGTAGTGGTGCAACAAGAATGTGTACGTGGGCAGTAGTGGTGCATGGCATGTACATCTTCAAAAATACAGTTTTTAAGAAGAGTTTCTCAGTGATGGCTTGGCAAAATTAGCAAGTAAGAGGGCTTGATGACAGGTATGCATGTATGGTGAAATTTAGGGTTATAAAAGATGCCCCCTAATGTGTGAGTTTAGAAGAGCATCTGATGGCTGAAATACATTACAAAGCTTCACCAACGTATGAAGTGAGTGAGCCTGAGACCAGAGTTCGGGCGGTGCCATCTGCAAAATAACAATTGTCTCACTGAGGCGGACATACCCATGCTCGGGATGAAATAAATCATGGTTTCCAATCAAATACATTGCAGATCCATGTCATATAACTATATAAAGTGTAGTCATGAGAAATACACAATGGATCTACATCTCAAAATCAAAGATATACATGTATAGTATCCATCTTCAAGAAGCCAATGACACCTGATAGTTGGAGATGAGGCCTTCAAAGCTCGAGCAACAACTTCAAGATCTTCAAAACTTGGGTAGGAGTGTAATGTGAGTGTATGAATTCACTACCCATAGTTCTTCGACGGCTCGTCAGGAACATACAAGAGGATCGCGGTGATCAGGCAGAGAACTTCATTGATTTCGAACAAAGACTTGATTGGAATTTTGGGATGGTTGGGCATGAGGATAAGAGACAAAATGTAGAAAGGCCATCTCAGGTTAGGTAAAAGTTGCCTTGGACAAGAGCACAACTGATGATCATACTCAGGAAACATGACATTGACATAAGTTCACGATGCAGGAGGCAACACAAACTCTCCATGTGTTTGGAAGGATAACCAAATGAAGGAGGAAACAACTCTATGTAGCGAGAACAACTTCCTAAGGTCATATTAAATACGAATGCTTGAAGACAAAAGAAAGGATGTGCTTTGTCCAAGGGAGACTCATTGTGCTTCCATAAAAATAAAATAATTTTCCCGTCCTTTTTTGGGGTATATTTGATTTTTTTTGTCTTTTTCAATATTTTTGAAAAGATTGAAAAATAATAAAAGAATGCTACGTTACAAAAGAGAAACGAGTGTCACAATCATACTAGTTCCAAGCGCAAGGAACACACTAATTCTCATAGCAAGGAGACATGTGCAGGAAAAGGACACTCAGGGAAAATTCCTCCATGGGTCAACGTGTTAGGTCGCAGAGGCAAAGTGCTACAAGGCTTGTGTATAAGGCATGATTCAAAGGTTCAGTTGAGAGAAACATGGAGCCAAAATTAGGCCAAAAACCCAGAGATTAAACTGTGATTAGCAAGACATGATGAAACCCCCTTCAATGTATTTTTCATGAGCCCAGAGAAGGTAAGATCAGTAGTTTTTCACTTTTAGAGAGTCTGAAAAAGAATAAAAGAAGACTCCTTTGGGGTACTTTTTTCGAAGGTAGTCTAGTCGATTCGAAAAAGGGATAAACTAGCACCAAAAATATGTCTATTCAAAACCATTTTAACGAGTGTGACAAAGACAAGATCACTCGGAAATATTTTCAATTTTAAGGAGTCTGCAAATAGCTTAACTATGGACACGCAGCCTTTTTCTAGATTTATTCCCCTTAGCGCGAAAACGTATAAAATTTACTTAGGAGAACTCTCCCGGTGAGATGAATCTCCCGAGGTGTACCTTTTTCCTCCTTAATCTAAAGGCCATAAAAATGGGTAAACTCATGCCATTAAATGTTTTTCTGAACCAATTAACGAGTGTGAAAGAACAAGGTCACTCGGCAATCTTTTCAATTTTAAGGAGTTTGAAAAGAGCTTAACTATGGACTCCGTAGAGGATGTTCTTATGGACCATTTTAACGAGTGTGAAGTAACAAGGTCACTCGACAATCTTTTCAATTTTAGGGAGTCTGAAAAGAGATTAACTATTGACTCCGTGGGGGTTCCTTTTTCGTAAATTTAGTCCCTTAGGCCCGAAAAAGGGTTAAAATTACACGTGAGAATACTCTTCTAGCGAATTGAAGTTCCTAGAGCATACATTTTTTCGTAAAATTGACCATCCGGACCGAAAAAGGGGTAAACTACTACCAGACAGATGTGCCTTCAAGTTTTAGTTTAGTGAGTGTGAAGGACAACAAGATCGCTCGACAATATTTTCATGTTTAAAGAGTCTGAAAAGGGCTTAAAGACAACTTGTTTTCTAGGAGTCCCGAGGGTGAGGTCAAGAGTGATGACATATCAGACATATGAGACTCAATCTTGTAATCAATACAAGACTAACAAGGACTCACAAGCCGAAAGTTAGTAATGATGACATGGACACCAGAATGCAACCATGATCTACCTAGGGAATCCATGTAGAGGTAGGCTCTACCACTAAATTATGACACTTCTAAAGTAGCGATTACAGTTTTGTGTCACAATTAAGTGGGTTTGATCCTATGGCAAAGCGGAAAATACAATGAGATGCAAAAAGTGGAGGTTTAACCTTAACTTAAATGCAAAAGTTGGAAAAATGACTTTTAACAAAGAATCTTTAAAAGTGACCCATCTCCCAAAAAGTTTTCCAAACCAAAAGTGAAGTGTATCGTGACATCCAATGAGAAAATCAATAACCATGTTAAATGATTTTCAAGCCAGAAAAAAAATGACAAAAGGGTTCAAAAAGTGGCAAAAGGGAGAAAACATTCTATAAATAGAAGCTGGCAGCTCATTATCGCCATTGAAAATTGAGAATTAACCAAAAACCCAAAAAGACCCCTTAGCTAAAAGAGTTGATTCCAAGAGCTTCACAGGATGAAACGAGCTTCCACTCAGACCAAGTAAGTACAAATGAACCTCTCTTGCATTTCAATACTTTCTTTTTGCATTTATTTTAGTTTTTGGAGGGGTGCGCACACATAAAAGGGGGCGGCCCTACGTGTACACGGGAAGAAAACAATCTACCTGCGTGCATACTCGACGGTGTCCAATATAGCCCGCGTACACCCTCAAGAAAATGGAAAAAATGAAAGTAGAAGAGTTAAATCCCCGTTGAACTTGTCATTTGACAGGATGTATGTCCACTAGAGAGAGAGGGAGAATGAATACATATACATATTGGTCGATGAGGACCCTGCAACTATGGACGCATTGAGACAATGTGGTTTGTGGAAGTTCTTTCGGTGTCCATTCATGAGGGAACAACCCAGGCTATTGAATGCCTTGGTGGACTATTGGCACCCCAATGCAGAGGTGTTCATGCTTAAGGAGTAGTCGTTGACTCCAACGACTGAAGACATTTACTTTCTGACTAGCCTCTCAAGGAGAGGTGTGTTGATTAAAGTTAGTTATCATTGATGTCAACCCTTGAAGAAAACCCCGTAGCACAAAGGTTTGGGTAATGGACCAAATATTGTTTGATGTAAATATGAATCATTATTGTTTTTTCATGGTTGATAAGAAGTAAATATGGATGCACCTCAAAGTGCCCCCCTTATGGTGAAATCCCTCATGGGAAGACGCTTTGCAGAGTAATAGAAATCATGCTTAATTGTGGAATAATGAGATGAAGGAAAGTGAACTTGTCAGGGAAACTATCCTATATGGATAGCGATTCTCATGCCATTTCCGGTGGTATGTAGAACGTCACATAACTCCTCACGGTTAGAGAGTTATGACCATGTGAAGTTGGCGAACCCAGGTTTGGGTAATGGACCCAAGTTTGTTTGATGGATAATGATATGATTTTTTCTATATTTTAAGGTAATACTATTCTAGATGGATAGTACATGTCATTCCATTTCTAGTGGTATGTGGAATGTCACATAACTCCTCACGGTTGGAGAATTATGGCCTTACGAAGTTGGAGGTGTTGGCAAATATTGCACAGACAACGAATGCGTGTTGGCAATAGACAACGAATCAGCGAATGGTTGTCATTAATGGAAAGTCTGTATCAGACAGGAATCCCATTGCAACAAGCTTTCACGATTCAATCGTAGCCATTGGATCATCAAAAATGAATCTGGATCGTAGATTACAGTTCTTGTCAGAGTATCGGGGATTGAGAGTTGAAGAAGCTTTGGAATTTCATCCACAGGAATCCTGATTTCGCGATGCAATCTGAGCCGTCAGATCAAGCTTTGATCTGGACCATTGATTCAAGTCTGTGTTGGAGTTTCGGGGATCGCAACATGGAGTGGCAAGCAAACAAATGCAACAAGGATCCCGATTTCGCGATATGCGATATCGCGACTCAATCGTAGCCATTGAGTCAAGATCGTACCTAGACCGTTGATCTAACTCCGTGTCGGAGTTTCGCGAATCGTGACTCCAAAAGGAAAAGAAACAAGTGCAACAAGGATCCCGATTTCACGATATGCGATATTGCGATTCAATCGCAGCCGTCAAGACAAGATCCGACCTGGACCGTTGATCTAATCTCTTATCAGAGTTTCGCAGATCGCGATATGGAGAGGCAGAAGAAACTATGCAATAATTAAGAAATTGCGATACGCGAAATCGCGATGTAATAACAACCGTCAGATCAAGAAGTGATCTGGACCATTGATTTGACTTCTTTACTGAATGTCAAGAATCGGGAATTCGAGTTGACAAAAACACCGATCATCCAGAGTGTCGAAATCGTGATGAGTAATATCCCGACTTAATATGAACCGTCAGATCTAGATATAATCTGGATCATTGATTTGATTTCATTATGGGATTTCACAGATCGGGATTTGGAGGTGACAGGAACATTGAACATAAGGAATTACGAATTCATGATATGCGAAATCGTGAAAGCGCCTTTCACATAAATCCTTGGTCACAACCCTTGGTCACGACAAGAGAAGGAGTCAGTCCAGATAAGCTCCATTTCGGAGTTTCGGAGATCGCGATGTGAAAGTGTCAAGAAACTTGGGCAAAGGAATGCCGAAATTTCGAAACCCGATTTAAAGGCAAGATTTATAAAAGTCATCCTACGGTGTGGATAAGACTTGAATGAGATCTAAGGGTTACTGTTTCTTCACACACAGGTAACTCATCAGTTACGATTCTGCTAAACAAAACGGATTCTTGATTGCGAATCAGTTATCATTTCAGTTGCTAAGACAGGTGTCCATGGTTTTCCTAATGGAAGGTGAAGTGGAATCGTCAAGGTTGTGTGTATAAAATAAAATGAGACAGACTGAATGCGGTTGGCTATTCTGGACGAGAAAGAATGAAACTGTAAGAAAGGAGAAAGGAGAGGATGCCCAGTATGAAATTGAGTATATGTGTAGAATGAGATTTACCGCAGAGCAGGATAACAGAGAAAGCATAAGAAGAGCATAATGACAGAAAAATGTGATGCAGAGCAGACCTACTGAACGGACAGAGGAAGAGAAGAATTACAGAACAAAGAAAGAATGGTAAGAAGTGATTTATCTGCATAAATTGTATGTGTATTTATTCTTTCATATTTCAGGGTGGTTGGGAGGTGCTCAGGAGGACTGTTGTCCTCAGAGGTTCAAGTGGGAGCTTGAACACAGGGAGTTGTAGCTTCCATCTGGTTGTAGCCAGAGAAAATAGGGTCGCAGGGTGGTGCAAGAGAGAACTGGTGTTCTCTGTTATGCAGGTTGGAGCCTGTGTAACAAGAAGTTGGTGCTTCCATCCAGTTGGTGCTGGAACATACAGGGAGTTGGTGCTTCCTTCTAGTGGGTGCTAGAAAAACCAGAGAGTTGGTGCTCTCAAACAAGTTGCATCTTGTAAAACAGAGGTAGCAACCTCACATTGAGTTGGTGCTCAATTGTAGATGATGTACAGAACTGAAAAGACTGCCTATCATTTCGAAGAAGAAGAGGTTTTCTCCCTTTATGGGTTTCCTCATGAAAATCTGTCTCTGTGTATACTTTATGTGTGACTGATGTTCTTTAATTTTACTGTCCATATACTGTATATTGTTGATGATCACTTGAAGAAAGATTAATAATGTTTTAAAAGGAATAAAATTGTTTAAGCTCATAAACAACTGATTCACCCCCCCCCCTCTCAGTTGTTTTAGTATTTCCAACAATTGGTATCAGAGTGGGTTCCTTTTAGTCAAAGGTAGATCTATAAGCTTAAACATGACAAGTCACGAAGGGACTTCAGTCTCTAAGCCTCCTCTGTTTGATGGAACAAATTTTTCCTTTTGGAAGATTAGAATGAGAACATACTTAATGGCCTTGGGTGCTGATGTTTGGGATGTAGTAGAGACTAGATATATAAAGCTTGTTGTGCTAGCCACCAAGGATGATAAGTTAGATTTTAGTTTTAATGCTAAGGGGATGAATGCCATTTTGAATGGACTTGCTGAAACTGAGTTTGTGAAGGTGATGCATCTTGATACTGCCAAAGCAATGTGGGATAAACTTATTAGCAGTTATGAAGGAAATGAGAAAGTAAAAGATGCCAAACTTCAAACATACAGATTGAAATTTGAAGAACTAAAGATGAATGAAGATGAGACAATTAGCAAGTATGTTTTAAGAGTTGAAGAACTTGTCAATGCCATGAAGGGTCTTGGTGAGAAGTTTGATGACGCACTCTTAGTTCAGAAGATTTTAAGATCTCTGCCTGATAAATTTAATCCAAAAGTCTCTGCAATAGAAGAGTTAAATGATCTTAAAACTCTGTCTATTGATCAACTTCTTGGAACTTGAACTGCATATGAAATGAGAATTAACAAAGATAAATCCAATACTAGAGAAGCTTCTTTTAAAGCACACAAGAATACTGATTCAGAATTTGATGAAATTGAGGCAAAATTTGTGAGAAGGTTAAAGAAAGGATTAGGAAAATATCAAGGGAAGTTGCCCTTCAAATGCGTTAACTGTGGAAAGATAGGTCATTTTGCATCTAAATGTCCCCATCAGAAAAAGGCTCAGAACTCTGATGATGAAACAAAGTACAAATACAAGAAATATAATAAGAAAAAAAGTTTGGTTGCAAATAATGACAGTTCCTCAGAAGACACCGATAGTGACTCATCCTGTGAAGATAAGGCAAATGAATTCGTGCTTATGGCCAAAGAGGATCATGATAATAAAATCACAGGCAGTGATGACAATGAAGAAGAAGTTGTGGTGGATTTGGAAGGAGAATTAATCAGTGCACTAGAAGAAATTGATAGACTCAGAACTAAAAACAGAAAGTTAAAACATCTGTTAACACGGTTTGAGAAAGACAGTAAAAAACCTGATGAAGATTTTGCTCTGCTGAAAGTGGAATTAGAAGAGGCAAAGAAGATAGAAGACATACTGAAACAAAAATTGTCAGAGAAGAAACTCAAGTGTGAAGCCCTAGAAGAAGAAATAGTAAAGACTAGAAAAGAAATGGAGAAATTCAAAGGACTGTATCATCAAAATCTGCCAAGTATTAAAGCATCAGAAGAATTAACGTCTATTCTAAATCAGCAGAGAAATACAAAGCTGAAATCTGGATTGGGATATGAAGAAGGATCAAGTAGTGATCATCCAAGTAACTCAGAATCTATCAAGTTTGTCAAATTCTCAAACATTGACAACAGTCACTCTGCAGAAACAAAGAAAGAGAATCAGCCATCAAGAAGAAATGAAAGGAAAAACCCCAGAACAGAATTTGTAGACTAGAAAGTTTATTGGCATGAAAGAAATTGACCTCCTCAAAGAAGACAGACTTTTTCAAGGTACAATATTTTTTTCTATGGTTATTGTTTTTTCTGCTCTAATTTTGGTCACAAAGCTATAAACTGTTCTCTAAGATTTAGATATGAACAATCAAGATACTCAATGAATAACTATCTATAACAACAAAGATTGAGACAGCCAAGCAACAAACAACCACAGACTATAAATCAGGTGAGACACAACAACAGTTATGATCATAACAATCGTTATGATCTTTTATTCAGTGAACCAGAATGCTACATCTGTCATAATTATGGACATAAGACAACAGACTGTCATTTAAAGAAATATAATCCAGATCGGAATCCCATTGCTGAAAATGTCAAGGTTTGGAAGAACAAAGTAGATGACAAGTGTGGACTAGTGCTATCAGGCCAAAGGAAAAATAATCCTTGGTATATTGACAGTGGATGATCCAAACATATGACTGGAGACAAAAGTAAGTTTTTAACTCTAAGTGATAGTAAATCAGGGAATGTAACTTTTGGAAACGATGCACCAGGGAAGGTAAAAGGTAAAGGAATTGTAAGTTTGAGTAACGGAAAAAGAAAAGCTCAAGATGTGCTGCTTGTGGAAAATTTGAAGCATAATCTGCTTAGTGTCATTCAAGTCTGTGACCGACGGTGTGAAGTTGTTTTTACCTCTAAAGACTGTAAAATCAAATATGTGGATTCAGGTCAACTAGTTTCAGAAAGTATAAGAAGAGAAAACAATGTCTATATTTTAAAAGAAGAAGAAGAAGAAGAATGCAACTTAAGCAAATATGATGAAAGTTGGTTGTGGCATAGGAGACTTGGTCACCTAAATTTTGATCACATTATCAAACTCAAAAACAATGGGGC
>ML795157.1:142489-156355 GCA_009831015.1 Picea engelmannii
TGAGGAAGCTAGTCAGGAAGAAGATTGGATTAGAGCAATGAATGAAGAGCTGGATCAGATTGAGAAGAACAATACTTGGGAGCTTGTCCCTAGACCTGAAAATAAGAATGTAATAGGTTCTAAATGGGTGTTCAAGAATAAAAGGAATGAAAAAGGTCAAGTTGTTAGAAATAAAGCCAGATTGGTCTGTAAAGGATATGCACAAGTTGAAGGTCAGGTCTTTGATGAAACTTTTGCACCAGTGGCAAGGTTGGAAGCTATCAGAATGTTTCTTGCTTATTCTTGTCATAAGAACTTCAAAGTTTATCAAATGGATGTTAAGTCAACATTTCTTAATGGAGATCTAGAGGAAGAAGTATATATGGAGAAACCTGAAGGATTCTCATTGACAGATAATCCTAATTATGTTTGTAAGCTAAAGAAGTCCTTATATGGACTAAAACAAGCACCACGAGCTTGGTATTATAGACTGGACACATTTCTACAAGAAAAAGGGTTCAAGAAAGGCACTGTTGATAGTAACCTTTACATTAAGTCTGAAGGTGATAATTTACTAATTGTTTTGGTTTATGTAGATGATATTATTTTTGGCTGTACTAATGAATCATCTATCCAGTGGTTTTCCAATTCTATGCAAACAGAATTTGAAATGTCCATGATAGGAGAACTGTCATATTTTCTTGGCTTACAAGTAAAACAAAGCTCTGCAGGAATTTTTATTTCTCAAGAAAAATATTTGAAAGAGATATTGAAGAAATTTCAGATGGAATATTCCTCTACAGTCAGCGCACCTATGGTGGTTGGTTGCAAGCTGAACAAAGATGATATCTCACCTGATGTTGATCAAAGGACATATCGTTCAATGATAGGCAGTCTTTTGTACATCACAACATCTCGTCCTGATATAATGCAAGCTGTTGGAATGGTAGGTCGTTTTCAGTCTGCCCCTAAACAAAGTCATTTGGTAGCTGTCAAAAGAATATTCAAATACCTGAAGGGAACAATGACATATGGACTGTGGTACCCTAGAAATCAGAATTTCCAGTTAACTGCCTATTTAGATGCAGACTGGGCTAACTGTGTTGATGAGAGAAAAAGCACCAGTGGAGGAGCATTTTTTCTGGGTGACTCATTAGTCGCGTGGGTTAGTAAAAAGCAAGGATCCATTTCATTATCCACAACAGAGGAAGAATACATTGCTGTTGCTACTTGCTGCACACAAATCTTATGGATGATACAAACTCTTGCAGATTTGAAGGTAACATACACTAATCCTATTCCAATTCATTGTGATAACACCAGTACCATAAGCGTCTCCAAGAATCTTGTTCTTCATTCAAAGACTAAGCATATTTCTATAAAGTATCACTTTCTCAGAGAACAAGTTACAAACATAATTGTTCAATTGAACTATATACCCTCTATAGAACAGATTGCTGATATTTTTACTAAACCATTAGCTGCGACCCCTTTTGGATATCTTCGTCAAAAGTTGGGGGTTATAATTTCTTGTGTCTAATCTGTTCACCTGGTCAGGGGGAGTATTTATTGAATAGCTGGTGAATTTCCTAAATGCTTATAGATGATAGGGGGAGTCTGTTTTGCAACAAGATCAGAGGAAGAATGTTTCTTCTTTGACATTGATGTCAAAGGGGGAGTAAAGATATCTTTCGGAAGTAGGAAAAGAGTCGAGCCGAAGCAGAGTCATTTCGAGAGCAGAATTCAGGAGCAGAAGCACAGTTGAGCAGAGCAGGAGCAGAGTCGAGATGAAGTAGAGTCGTTTCGGGAGCAGAGTCGAGTCCAAAAGGCATTTGGGTGCTTGTGTTGCCATCAATGCCAAAGGGGGAGATTGTTGGCAAATATTGCACAGACAACGAATGCGTGTTGGCAACAGACAGCGAATCAGCAAATGGTTGTCATTGATGGAAAGTCTATATCAGACAAGAATCCCATTGCAACAAGCTTTCATGATTCAATCGTAGCCATTGGATCATCAAAAATGAATCTGGATCGTAGATTACAGTTCTTGTCAGAGTATCGGGGATCGAGAGTTGAAGAAGCTTTGGAATTTTATCCATAGGAATCCCGATTTCGCGATATGTAAAATCGAGATGCAATCTGAGCCGTCAGATCAAGCTTTGATCTGGACTGTTGATTCAAGTCCGTGTCAGAGTTTCGGGGATCGCAACATGGAGTGGCAAGGAAACAAATGCAACAAGGATCCCAATTTCGCGATATGCGATATCGTGACTCAATCGTAGCCGTTGAGTCAAGATCATACCTGGACTGTTGATCTAACTCTGTGTCGGAGTTTCGCGAATCACGACTCCAAAAGTAAAAGAAACAAGTGCAACAAGGATCCCGATTTTGCGATATGTGATATTGCAATTCAATCGTAGCCGTCAAGACAAGATCCAACCTGGACCGTTGATCTAATCTCTTATCGGATTTTTGCGAATCGCGATATGGAGAGGTAGAAGAAACTATGCAACAATTATGAAATTGCGATACGCAAAATCGCGATGTAATAACAACCGTCAGATCAAGAAGTGATCTAGACCATTGATTCGACTTCTTTACTGAATGTTGAGCATTGGGAATTCGAGTTGACAAAAACACCGATCGTCCAGAGTGTCAAAATCACGATGAGTAATATCCCGACTTAATATGAACCGTGAAATCTAGATATAATCTGGATCGTTGATTTGATTTCATTATGGGATTTCGCATATCGGGATTTGAAGGTGACAGGAACATTGAACATAAGGAATTACGAATTCGCGATATGTGAAATCGTGAAAGCACCTTTCACATAAAGCCTTGGTCATAGCCCTTGGTCACGGCAAGAGAAAGAGTCAGTCTAGATAAGCTCCATTTCGGAGTTTCGAAGATCGTGATGTGAAAGTGTCGAGAAACTTGGGCAAAGGAATGCCGAAATGCCGAAACCCGATTTAAAGGAAAGATTTATAAAATTCATCCTATGGTGCGGATAAGACTTGAATGAGATCTAAGGGTTACTGTTTCTTCACACACAGGTAACTCATCAGTTACGATTCTGCTAAACAAAACGGATTCTTGATTGCGAATCAGTGATCATTTCAGTTGCTAAGACATGTGTCCTTGGTTTGCCTAATGGAAGGTGAAGTGGAACCGTCAAGGTTGTGTGTATAAAAGAAAATGAGATAGACTGAATGCGGTTGGCTGTTCTGGATGAGAAAGAATGAAACTGTAAGAAAGGAGAAAGGAGAGGATGCACAGTATGAAATTGAGTATATGTGCAAAATGAGATTTATCGCAGAGCAGGATAACAAAGCAAGCAGAAGAAGAGCATAATGACAGAAAAATGTGATGCAGAGAAGACCTACTGAATGGACAGAGGAAGAGAAGAATTACAGAACAGAGAAAGAATGTTAAGAAGTGATTTATCTACATAAATTGTATGTGTATTTATTCTTTCATATTTCAGGGTCGTTGGGAGGTGCTCGGGAGGACTGTTGTCCTCAGAGGTTCAAGTGGGAGCTTGAACACAGGGAGTTGTAGCTTCCATCTGGTTGTAGCCAGAGAAAATAGGGTGGCAGGGTGGTGCAAGGGAGAACTGGTGTTCTCTGTTATGCAGGTTGGATCCTGTGTAACTGGAAGATGGTGCTTCCATCCAGTTGGTGCTGGAACATACAGGGAGTTGGTGCTTCCTTCTAGTGGGTGCTAGAAAAACTAGAGATTTGGTGCTCTCAAACAAGTTGCAGCTTGTAAAACAGAGGTAGCAGCCTCACATTGAGTTGGTGCTCAATTGTAGATGATGTACATAACTGAAAAGACTGCCTATCATTTCGAAGAAGAAGAGGTTTTCTCCCTTTATGGGTTTCCTCGTGAAAATCTGTCTCTGTGTATACTTTATGTGTGACTGATGTTCTTTAATTTTACTGTCCATAGAATGTATATTGTTGATGATCACTTGAAGAAAGATTAATAATGTTTTAAAAGGAATAATTTTTTTTAAGCTCATAAACAACTGATTCACCCCCCCCTCTCAGTTCTTTTAGTATTTCCAATAGGAGGACCCTCGTATGTCATCTAGAAGCCCCCAAAGGTCAAAGTAGTCAAAGTGGTTTAAGAGATTTTAAAATGTAAATAATAAAGTGAAGTGATGAGTGTATTATAATTCAAATTGAATATAAAATAAATTATTTCAATAATAAAGTTAATGGAGAAATTATAAGTGGGTTAACCCTAAAATAAGGAAAGTGGGCCAAGTGACCTAGAAGATGTTTTTAAGGAAGCTACTTGGAGAGTATAAATAAGAAGCGAGGCTCTCTCATTTTAAGAACACTTGATCATATTGAATATCTATAAGTTTCTGAGGTAACCAAGGATATCTAAGACAAAATTCTAAGGTAAGTTGAAGAAAAGAAGTCTGAAATGCAAGGAAGGATAAATTCTTTTGATGGTGCTTTCTAAGGTATGTTATTTACAGGTCATCTCACCGTTTTCACTATAACTTGTTTTCTATAATGATTCAGACCATGAAATTTCTATGCCTTGAGACAACATATCCAAGTATATATGGTAAAAAATTCATCTTATGGGTCGTTTTATTTTTGGAGTTACACTTCGTGGAAAATAGGGTTTGTGGCTAGTCCTGAAACTAGTCAAAAATAGGTGTTTCGGGTAAAAACGTCATAACATCTTCATAATAGATCCAAATTCAGTGAAACCAAATGTGTTGGTTAGGGTAAAGTTTGTAGTATGTTTTGTAATAGGTTCATATCAATTCAAAAAATATTCCGTGTGGAGCACACTCTACAATGTTGTTCTCTAGAATAATCCAGAATTCAGCAAGGTATGCCATTTTTTTCTATAACGCCTTTTATGAGAGGTTCCAAGTAGTGAAAGTTGGAGGAATTGCATAAAACACACTGACTAACATTGTATATCAGTTTCATATCTTTATAGATTACAGGTACAAAGTTATGATTACTTCAAGTTAGGGTTGACTAATCCAAAACTAGGCATGTGAGACTAAAGAAAAGTTTGATGAAAATGATAGTCTCTTGTTGTTAAAGTCAAGGAAGGTTTGTAGGAATGTGATCATATACACCAGGTCTATTATAGATCTACAAATCATATTTGGATGATAAAATTGATGAGGGATTTTGGAGCTTAAGGATGAATATATATATACAGGCAGGGATTTCAAGTTTGGAAATCAATTGTAGATGGATACATAGCACCAACAGTTCCACCAACAAATGACAAAGAAGTGAAACTTGGTGAGAATAATTCCAAAGCCAAAAATGCACTTTTGAATGGTCTCAGTGATACAATATTCACCAAAGTTGCACATTGTAAATATGCTAAAGAGATTTGGGACAAGCTTCAAAATATTTATGAAGGAGATTGAAAAGTCAAAGAAGCAAAGCTTCAAACTTAGAGAGGTCAGTTCGAACAACTAAAAATGAAGGAATATGAAGATATCGCAGCCTACTTCTTATGAGTCGATGAAACAGTGAATGCAATCATAAGATTGGGAGAAGAAATTGAAGAATCTGTAATTGTTCAAAAGGTACTAAGATATCTTCCTATGAGATTCAACTCTAAGATATCAACACTAGAAGAAAGATCGGATCTAAACTCAATAAGCATGGATGGACTGCATGGATTCTTCATAGCATATGAGATGAGAACTGAACAGGAAAATCCAGATGTAAAAGAAGCATCCTTCAAAGAATCCAAAAGTTCAAAGAAAAAGAAAAAGGAATAAGAAGAATATAGCAGCAATGGTGACATCTCGGAAGATGATGAAGAAGTGGCCAACTTCATCAAAAGACTGAACAAGGGAACGAACAATAGGTATAGAGGTAAGCTTCCTTTAATTTGTTTTAATTGTGATGGTATTGGTCATTTTGCTAACAAATGTCCTCATAAGGAAAAGAGAAATGATGAAGGTTACTCAAAAGGCAGACAAACATATAAAGGTAAAAGAACTACAAAGAAAGTTTTCAAGAAAAGATTTTGCACCAAAGAAGACATCTCATCATCAGATGAAGATAAAGTCAGTGACAGTGAAACAGGGAGAGTTCTATTCATGGAAGTTGAAGACTCTGAAGAAGAATATGAAGAAGCATATGAAGAAGAAATTGAAGAGGCAGAAGTTGACTTCCGAGAAGAATTAATGAGTGCCATAGAATTTATCAGAAGAGAAAAGAAGAAAAATAGGAAACTACAAGCATAACTAGATAAGAAAAAAGACACTCAAGAGCTAGAACAAATGATCACAAAATTGAAAGTTCAAATAGAAGAAGACAAAAGAATTGAAGAAGCACTCAAAGAACAACTAGAAGGAAAGGACATGATTATTGAAAATCTGGAAGTAGAGATTGCCACACTAAGAAAGGATATTCAAAAGAAAAATATGCAGAATAGCTCAAAAGTTCTGGATAACATTATCAGCAGTCAAAAATCTCATCTTGACAAGTCTGGACTTGGATTAAATTAGACAGAAAAGGGATCAAGCTCCAAAACAACAGAGGAAGAAACAAATCCAAAAAGATATGCAGAAACAATCAAAAGGGGATAAAACGATATACAAGGAAGATTACAGGGACACCCCTCCACCGAGAAGATTCAGATTTTAGAATCAACAATAGATAGATAGGCCTCAATAAGAAGAATGATTCATAAGAGCACCTCCTTTCATAATATACTCAACTACTAGGTATCAAACTATATTTTTTGGTTTATGTTATGCATGTAATAATTTTGGACATAAAGCTATAAATTACAGAGCTAACAATAGAAACAATAACTACTTTGAGAGCCATACACAAAGCGGTTATTCAAGAATACCTAGTGAAACACAGAGAAGAAGTTACAACAGGTTTGAATCTTTGAGCACTGAAGTGGAATGTTACAAATGTAACAATTTTGGACACATGGCCAAAAATTGCAGAATAACAGTCCCTCCTAAAGAACCTCAACAGAGTCACAAACAAAAACCTCAAAAAATGACATGGATAAGAAAGAAAGATCAGTATAAGAAGGAAGAATGCACAATCACTGTACAAGCTAAACAGAATAAACATGGTTGGTATGTTGACAGTGGATGTTCAAAACACATGACAGGTGATAGAGACAATTTTCTTACATTATGAAAGGAAAGAGATGGATCAATATCCTTTGGACATGATGATTTAGCCAAAATCATTGGAAAAGACACAGTCCGAATTGGGAACAAGAATGAAAAGGCAGAAAATGTTCTACTAGTAGAAGATATGAAACATAATCTTTTAAGTGTGAGTCAAATGTGTGATCAAGGTCATAAAGTTACTTTCGATTCACAAAAGTGTGAGATAAGAAAATAAGGTTCAGGGAAATTGGTCGCTACAATTGCAATAACTTCAAGAAACATATATGTGTTAAGCGAAATTGGAAATGAAAAGTGTTGTCTAGGAAAGGAAGATGAAAGTTGTCTATGGAAAAGAAGAATGGGTCACATGCATTTTGATAACCTTGTCAAAGTCAACAAAAGAGAAGTAGTCATAGAAATGCCCCAGATCACGAAACCAACCAACACTTTATGCAAGCATTTACAACAAGGAAAGAAAACAAAGACCAAGTTCAAATCAAAGGAATATTCAACAACAAAACCACTGAAAATTGTGCATACTGATCTAGTTGGACCAACTACAACAAAAGGCTTAAAAGGTGAGAGATACTTTATGTTATTAGTTGATGATTATACAAGAATGACTGCAGTTTTATTTCTCAAGAACAAGTCAGAAGCTTTTGAAAATTTCAAGATCTACAAGGAAATGGTTGAAAATGAGATGGATTCAAGAATCAAATGCTTAAGATTGGATAATGGAGGGGAATTCACCTTAAAGGAATTTATGGACCACTGCAACAATCATGGAATAAAAAGACAATTCTTTGTCGCTAGGACACCTCAACAGAATGGATTTGTTGAAAGAAATAATAGGACCGTACAAGAAATTGCCTGAACAATGATAATGGATTCAATGTTGACAGATATTTTTTGGACACAGGCAGTGCATACAATAGTTCAGATTCAAAACAGAGTAATGCTCAGAGAAAACACTGATAAAACTCCCTATGAGCTATGGAAAGGAAGACCAACAAATGTGAAGCACTTTAGAGTTTTTGGAAGCAAATGCTACATCAAAAGAGTTTTTGGAAGCAAATGCTACTCTCGTGTGGACAAAGGAATACTTGTTGGTTAATCAAGTACAAGGAAAGCATACAAGTGTTACAATCTAAGATTAAACAAAGTTGTGGAAAGAATCAACGTAACAATTGATGAAACAGACAGACCAGAATCAAAGGAAGAAGAAAACAAATCAATGGAACAATGTTTCGAAGAAGAAGATGAAAAAGATGTAGAAGAGGAAGATGAAGATGAAGAGAATCGGACAGAAGTAGAAAAGCAAGTTCAACAAGTATCTCCAAAGACACCTAGCAAATGAGTATAGAAGAATCATCCTTCAGATCAGACTATTGGAAACAAAGATGCAGGAGTTGAGACTAGAAGAAAAATTTGTTCACTAGAACAAACACACCTAGCACTCTTATCTACAATTGAACCAAACTATTTTGAAGAAGCCAACAAGGATGAATTTTTGAATAAGGCCATGGATGAAGAATTTGATCAAATAGAGAAAAATGACACTTGAGAATTGGTTCCAAGACCAAAGAATAAGAATGTGATCGACATAAAATGGATTTTCAGGAACAAATTGAATGAAGATGGACATGTTACGAGGAACAAAGTTAGATTGGTATGTAAAGGATATGCGCAGATTGAAGGAATCGCCTTTGAAGAGACATTTGCCCCAGTTTCCAGAATGGAAGCAATATTTTTTATTTTAGCTGATGCATGCTCCAAAATTGTTAAAGTATATCGGATGGACGTAAAATCAACTTTTTAGAATGGGGAACTTGAAGAAGAAGTCTACATTGAACAACTAGAAGGATTTTAGTTGTTAGAGAACACAAACTATGTGTGTAAATTAAAGAAGGCCTTGTATGGTCTAAAACAGGCTCCTAGAGCATGATACTCTAGACTGGATAAGTATATGCGGCAGGAAGGGTTCAGAAAAGGAAGTGCAGACAACAACCTCTACATCAGGGTAATTCAAGGTAATATTTTATTAATTGAAATTTATGTTGATGATATTTGTTTTGGTAGTGATGATGACAGGTTAAGCCGGAAATTTGTAAAAGACATGCATAATGAATTTGAAATGTCGTTACTTGGAGAACTATCCTTATTTCTGGGAATTCAGATACGTCAAAGCAACCAAGGAATTTTTATTTCTCAAACCAAGTATATCATAGAAATGCTAAAGAGGTTCGGAATGGAAGATTGCAAACCAGTTATCACTCCCATGCAAACCAGTTGTAAGTTGAGAAAAGATGATGATTCGAAGTCTACATATCAGAGGAAATACAGGTCGATGATTGGCAGCCTACTATATGTGACAACATCTAGACAAGATGTAATGTAGGCAGTTGGACAGGTGGCATGATTTCAAGCAACACCAAAGGAATCACATGTATTAGCAGTAAAGAGGATCTTTAGATATATCAAAGGAACAAAAGAGTTTGGATTATGGTATCCAAAAGGAAAAGATCTATCACTTATTGCCTACACATATGTAGATTGGGCAGGCTGTATTGATGACTGACGAAGCACCAATGGAGCAATGTTCTACTTAGGTGAGTGTTTGGTATCATGGCTAAGAAAGAAACAATCATCAGTATCTCTATCTATAGCTGACGCAATGTATATTGCAGCAGAAGCATGTTGTACACATGATATTTGGATGAAACAAAATTTGACAGATATACAGGTTGCGTATGATGAGCCCATTCCAATATATTGTGATAATACAAGTGCCATCAGTATCTCAAAAAACTCGGTGATGCACTCCAAGATGAAGCACATTCCAATCAAGTATCACTTTCTATGAGAACAGGTTTAATAAAAGAACATCAAAGTTGAGTATGTGGGCACAAAAGAATAACTGGAAGACATATTTACAAAACCACTTCCACGGGAAGCCTTTGAATATCTTCGCCAAAGACTTGGAGTTATTTCTACTCCAAAATGAATGCTTTTTGAATTATTTTTGAATGCTTATCTTATATGTCTTAGATGTACACGAGTAAGCATCATAAGAGGGTAGTTCAGTCAGGGGGATCAGCGCTAGATGGAAAGATACCTTTTCCATTGATGACAAAGGGGGAGAGATTTATCAGATGCAGAGGACCAAATTATTGATTATTGATTAAAGTTGGTTGTCATTGATGTCGACCCTTGAAGAAAGAAACGTAGCACAAAGGTTTGGGTAATGGACCAAATATTGTTTGATGTAAATATGAGTCATTATTTTTTTTTCATGGTTTATAAGAAGTAAATATGGATGAACTCCAAAGTGGTCCCCTTATGGTGAAAGCCCTCACGGAAAGACGCTTTGCAGAGTAAGAGAACCCATGCTTAATTGTGGAATAATGAGATGAATGATAGTGAATTTTTTAGGGAAACTACCCTATATAGATAGTTCTTTTCATGCCATTTCCGGTGGTATGGAGAACATCACATAACTCCTCACGGTTAGAGAGCTATGACCATGCAAAGTTGGAGAACCCAGGTTTGGGTAATGGACCCAAGTTTGTTTGATGGATAACGGTATGATTGTTTCTATATTTGAAGGTAATACTATTCTATATGGATATTACATGTCATTCCATTTTTGGTGGTATATGGAATGTCACATAAATCCTCATGGTTTGAGAGTTATGGCCTTACGAAGTTGGAGGACCCTCATATGTCATCTAGAAGCCCCAAAAGGTCAAAGTAGTCAAATTGGTTTAAGAGATTTTAAAAGGTAAATAATAAAGTGAAGTGATGAGTGTATTATAATTCAAATTTACTATAAAATAAACTATTTCAATAATAAATTTAATGGAGAGATTAGAAGTGGGGTAACCCTAAAATAAGGAAAGTGGGCCAACTGACCTAGAAGATGTTTTTAAGGAAGCTACTTGGAGAGTATAAATAAGAGGAAAGGCTCTCTCATTTTAAAAACACTTAAGAATATTGAATATATATAGGTTTCTGAGGTAACCAAGGGTATCTAAGCCGAAATTCTGAGGGAAAGTGAAGAAAAGAAGGCCGAAATGCAAGGAAGGATAAATTCTTTTGATGGTGCTTTCTAAGGTATGTTATTTACAGGTCATTTGACCATTTTTGCTAAAAAAAATTTTATATAATGATTCTGATCGTGAAATTGATATTCCATTGAGACAACATATCCAAGTATCTATGGTAAAAAATTCATCTTGTGGGTCGTTGTATTTTTGGAGTTACATTCCATGGAAAATAGGGTTTGTGGCTAGTCCTGAAACTAGTCAAAAACAGGTGTTTTGTGTAAAAACGTCATAACTTCATCATAAAAGATCCACATTCATTGAAATAAAATGTGTTGGTTAGGGTACAATATTTTTTATGATTTTTAACAGTTTCATATCAATTCAACAAATATTCCGTGCGGGGCACGCTCTACAAGGTCTCTCTCTAGAATAAGCCAGAATTCAGCAAGGTATGCCATTTTTGCTATAACTCCTTTTCTGAGAGGTTCCCAGTAGTGATACCTAGAGGAATTGCATTAAACACACTGAAGAAAATTGTGTATCAGTTTAATATCTTTATACATTATAGATACAAAGTTATGATTACTTCAAGTTAGGGTTGTTGACTAATCCAAAACTAGGCATGTGAGACTAAAGAAAC
This sequence comes from Picea engelmannii, assembly GCA_009831015.1. Taxonomy (NCBI): domain Eukaryota; kingdom Viridiplantae; phylum Streptophyta; class Pinopsida; order Pinales; family Pinaceae; genus Picea; species Picea engelmannii. Next base: position 154,299 of record ML795157.1, read on the forward strand.
GTTTGATGAAAATGCTAGTCTCTTCTTCTTAAATTCAAGGAAGGTTTCCAGGAATGTGATCAGATACACTAGGTCTATTACAGAGCTACAAATCATATTTGGATGATGAAATTTATGAGGGCTTTTGGTTGAGGTACATGTTGAGTACATGGTTGAGACAAGTAGTTGATGAGTTGGTACACACATGAGGTGTATAGTTGATGATGTTGGTACATATTGATGAGTCATAGTTTATGAGTAGTTGACACATGATTGGTACATGGTTGGATGCATTTGTTTATGTTACAGGTTGATTACAGGTTTTTTGGTATAGGTTTGTGCATGGTTGACGCACTTGTTTATGGTACAGGTTGATTACAGGTTGAGGTAGAGGTTGATGCATGGTTCAGATTTATTGGTGCAATTTTACAATGGTATATATCACAATGATAGTGTGACAGTGGTTCCATCATTCTACTTCTACTTCAGGGTGGTTGGATGGGGCAAGGATAGGTGGTTGTAGCCACCTTCCGGTTGTAGCCGGAGAACATAGGGGGTTGTAGCCTCCTTCTGGTTGTAGCCAGAGAATTGGGGAGTTGGAGCTTCCCTCAAGTTGTAGCCTGAGAAACTAGGGGGTTGGAGCCTCCTTCTAGTTGTTGCTGGAAAAGAAAGGAAGTTGGTGCTTCCAATGAATGTAATTCTTCAAGACATATAAGAAAAATCATTCTATGGTTTTCTCCTGATTTGGGTTTCCATGTAAAACACTGGTGTACTATGTATGTGTGTGACTGTTTATTTCTTACTGCTCATTATTGGATGATAATTCTACATTGATATAAAATTTGAAGAAAAAGGATTATAATTACGCTATTATTGATTCACCCCCCTTTTCATTAATCCAATAAGGTGAACCAATCAACTTGTGTGTTTTTCCCCCCGGGCCCCACAACATTGCTGAGTTGATTGAACTACATTGCAAGGCCGACACTGATAAAGTAGGTTCTCAGGAGCCTATCCACAAGATCACCAACCTATCACCAAAAGAGATAGTTTTACTTATTGGGCGGATTACTGGATCTGCGGCCTTACATTAGGCCTCCTGGGCGCACATGCATTGTGTAGTGCAGTGCTTAAATGCACAAATATTCAACTGGAGCACGACCATGCTAGACTGCATGAAGAGACAACTCACCGAGTGTCACGGGCGGAGTAACAAAAACTTTGAATTTGGGACCATTTTGTGTTCATTCTTCTTCAAGAGGGCACCCAATCTAGTCAGTCCGCGAGAGACAGTGCGGGGACATGTGGCCTCACACCCAGCAGTGTGTAGATGGGAGACATCACTGCCATGACAAGGGGGAGGGAAGGCCATAGAGGCCTTTGACGACACCTTTTTTGACTAGTGGGCATGACAGATTCTGGCGATAGAGGATTACTTCTACGCCAGGATCAATGTTTCCAGGGACCCGGACATGCCCGTATCTCCTGTAGATGAGAGAGGAGATATGTGTACATTTGTTTTTAATGTTCATTTAATTTTTAGTTTATTTATATATATATATCATTTTTATGTGTACAAGAGTATCTGACAACCATGTATATATTATGTACAGATGTGGGGCAAGTGCATCCAACAGAATTCATGAGGACCAGGCAACGTCCTCGACCAGAGGCGGTACCAGCCGCAACCATCGGACCAGAAGCAACAATAGTAGGGGGACCTCGAGCCTGAGAGGCTAAGAGAGTTTTGATATGGGTGGAGTGGAACCTCACCGCACTCACTTGTGTGGTTCCCGTGGCCGATATCGAGGATATCCTGCCATCGATGCAGTCTCATGTAGTTGGGGTGCCACGGACCTGGGTCCAGCTCTTCTGACATTTGGCAAATGTCATTGTTCACTATGGCAGGGAAAACAAGCCTTGTGCTTAGCTAGGATGGACTACTTATGTGTTGAGGGAACTCTTTGTATATTTTTGAGGGCATAAGCCCCATGATGTGTGTTGGACATATTATTTTTTGAGGTGCTCATGCCCACCTATATACTCTAAGACTTTTGATATATATATATATATATATA
>ML795157.1:156368-173483 GCA_009831015.1 Picea engelmannii
TTACAATGTATGTACATATGTATGTGTGTGCTTCATTTATGTGTGTGCAATATGCCAATCTAATACATGATTAGCTAGAGTATCTGTGATTTGATTTAATCTCCTAGGAACATGGATATACGTAATGTAATCAAAGCATCGTTCTAAGAGACATACCCTAAGGAATCATTGGTGTAGAGTAGAATCATAAATGTGGTAAACCCCATTTAACTGGGACAGAACCAACTGAGCATCTAAGTAGAATCGGAGGTGAGAGATACCATGCGACAAAGTGTCACAAAGTAACTTTATTATTGTGTTGTATTCGATGACATTGTTTGTGGTGTCACCTAAACCGATACCTCCAGAAGATAGAAACTGGCCTTGAGGCATGATTATCACCCAAGCTATGGAAGCAAGCCTTCGAGTGTGTCAGCTAGCACCGTCCGCGAACCGAATGAACACCTCTGATTCACTTGATATCTGGCATAGTGAAAAATATTATATAAATAATGACACGTCCATAAAACAAAAAGACAAAAACCAATTGTATAAGATCTATACATATGTACAAGAAGTCACCCAAGGCGACCCACCTACGAGTAATATTTCTTGAGGTAGAGCCCATTTCTAGGATCCGCTAAAGTGTTCCCCTCAAAGTCAACCAGACGATAAGAACCCTTCTTTAGTACCTCCTTCACAATGAAAGTTCTAAACCACATGGGTTTGAACTTGCTTGCCCCCAAGGGATCCTTATATTGGTCGTAGACTAGGACTTGGTCTCCTTTGGAGAAAATATGAGGGTGAACTGACTGATCATATTGACACTTGAATTTGTTCTTGTTATCCTCGTTAGCCAAGGCTACGTCACAACATTGTTCATTGAGCTGCTTGATATATAATAAGCATTCCTCAAGTGGTGAAGTGTCTGGAAATGACTATACTGCCAACTTTAGAGATGGGATCTGGCACTCTATTGGCAAGATTGCTTCCAGCCCGTAAACGAGTTGAAAAGGTGAAAAAATGGTTTCATTCCTTACAGACGTTCGGTAGGCCCACAACGCCAAGTACAACATCAAATGCTAAGTAGACTTGGTCGAATTGATCATTTGGTGCAGAATATTCTTGAGGGACTTATTCATAGCTTCCACCTGACATGCGCTTGTGGGTAGTAGGGTGATGAATTCTCTTGCCTCAACCCAAGATTTGATTTTAACTTGGACATCATTTTGTTTTGAAAGTGACTTCCATGGTCAGTGACAATCTCCTTCGGGATGCCAAACCTTGCTACTATTTGGTTAAAAATAAAGAGAGTTGTGGTTTCGCCATCATTATTGAACGTTGAAATAGCCTCAACCCACTTTGTGAAGTATTCTACCGCTACGATGATATAACGATGCCCGCTGGCTGAAGCCAGGTGGCATGTAGTATAATCAATTCCCCACTTGGTGAAGGGACCAACTATAATGACGGGAAACATGGGAGCGGGGTGTGCCCTTATCTTCCGAGAGAAGATCTGACACGGGTGGTACTTCTTGACCGATTCAATGCAATCCTTGATGAATGTCGGCCAAAAGTAATTGGCTTGTAGAATATTTTGGGATGTTGCTAACCCACACAAATGACCACCACATGCTCCAGTGTGGCAGTCGTTAAGAACGAGTTCCTCTTCTTCATGAATGAGACACTGATGGAGGATGCAATGTACACCCCGATGATACAAAGTGTCATTGAGAATGAGATATTTTTTCTCCTGATAGCGTATACATCGATGCTCATTGCGAGAAGAATAGGAGGGGCACTTCAAAGTCTAGAGACACACTAGTATATCTCCATACCAGGGGTCTAAAGATGAAATCAGAAAAAGATCTCCTTTAATCGGTGATTATTTGGGTGTAACATCACCTGACTCGACCAGAAGTTCCAAGATGAGTTCCGAAAAGACCAACTACTTTTTAGATTTCATGGAAACAATATCCAAGTCAAATTCCTGGAGTATAACAATCATCTACTGATATTTCCATCGATTACACGTTATGTCAACACGTATTGAAACAGATTCACAATGACAATGACAGTGGTCTTATGAAGCAGAATATAATGATGGAACCATTGGACAACATGAAATGATACCAACGCAAGCTTCTCAACGTGGTAGTAGTTGAGTTCTGGTCCAACCAGGCCTTGAATCAGGTAATAAATCACATGCTCTTCAAGAAGATCGTCCTCTTGAACCAATACCATACCGATGGTCGACTCTGTTGTGGACAAGTACAATAAGAAATATTTATTATAATTGGGTGGCAGAAGTAGAGGGGAACACATGAGGGAACACTACAATGCTTCAAAAGAGAGTTGAGTGGCTTCGTCCCAATAAAATGGAACGTCCTTTTTCAATAAACGCATGAACCCTTTAGCGATCTTGGCATAGGTTGCGATAAAACACCGAAGGAAGTTAGTTTTTCCCTGTAAACTCTGAAGCCGAGGGACTGTGCATGGGAGAGACAATTGAACTATCACCTCAACCTTTAGAGGATCGACCATGATCCTTGTTGTCGAAGTTATGAAACCTAGAAGACGACTCAACATCACACAAAAGCTGCATTTGTTTGGATTCAAGAGAATCCGATTGTAGCAACATCACTCAAAGATAAGTCGGAGGTGCGTGGGATGATCAACTCTCTTACGATATCGTGATTCTAAATCATTGAGATAGGCCTCCACTATATGTCTGAGATCGTGGAAAGAAAAAGACATGGCCCGTTGAAAAGTGGCTCCAACATTATTCACACCAAAAGGCATCTTTCGATAAGCAAATGTACCCCATGGACAGATAAAAGTGGTTTTATGCAGGTCTTCAGGCTTAATCTGTATATGATTGTATCCTGAAAAATCATCCATGAAATAAAAGACCTCACAGCCTCCGCATTCATCAACAATCTGGTCATTGAATGGGGTGGGGAAATTATTCTTTGGAGAGGCCTTTTTCAAATCATGGAAGTCCATACATACGTGAATCGTTCCCTGTTTTTTTTTTACCAGAATGGGATTTGACACCCATTGAGTGAACTGAAAGGGATAGATGAAACCGCCTTTGATCATTTTATCTACTTCAACCTTAATAGCTGCTTCTTTCTTAGGATTTACCAGATGAATCTTATGTCGTACCGGCTTAGCATTAGGATACGTCGTTATTTCATGTTCGATGATTCTTGGATCAATTCCTGGCATTTCCTCGTAAGGCCAGGAAAAAATGTCACGGAATTATTTAAATAAATCTGTGTAGATTCGAATCTCCTCAGGGGAGAAGTCCACTCCAATGAAGACATTCTCCACGATGCCAGGGGTTTTGGAGATGTCAATAAGTATCGTTTTAGAGATGGTTTCCATATTACCTTTGGCATAAACTGCGTGCATAGCCAAAGGATTGATAAGACAAGAACTATCTCCAGTCAAAATCAACACAAATTCACCTGCCTCAATTCTTCTTAACTTCGGGAGAAAATAAGATCTATGATGGAGATCATCCCAGGGTCTGTTTGGACCAGTCATTGCCTCAATAATCATCTTGTCTGAGGGCAAGACCAAGTTCAAAGAATCGGCAGTGGCGAGGGAATATTGAGCCCAAATAGGCTCGAGAACCAGATCTAACTCCTGTGTGAGAGTCACATCGGGGTCAACGGAAGCTTGTTGGACTATAGAGTACACAATTTCTACCCCGGACAAGGGCATGGCCATGCCATGATTCCTTGTACCTTCCATCATTACTGATGGGGAAGGAAGAGTCCACAGATCATTAAAGTAATTCCTGCGGAATGACGACACTTGAAATATTTCAGCCTTAGGCTGGTCGAGAATAACCGATATGAACTTGACATCGTCGAAAGGAGGTGGGTAATCAAAAGTGCCCATCAAAGGTGGGAACAAACCAACCCCTACGTTGATGATATCGGGCTAAGGGTTATCAATCATTGGGACAGTGGATGCCCCCGATGAAGGGTCAGGACAAGAGAAGGAAAATTGATCATTGGACATGAACCGACCCTCATGTGGAAACAACAAGACCCAAAAAACTATGGTGACCATTGCCTGCATAACATAGGTCCAACTATTTCCTAACAAAAGGTTGTAGTCGAGAGGCGCATCGACCACTTCAACTTCGATGCACACGGTATCCCCCCCTAACTGCATGGGGAAAGAAGGGATGATCCCATGTGGTCTGAAAGAATGACCATCGAAAGTAGTAAGTAGAGTAGGTGACAGAGACAAAACAAGTTGTCCAATGGCCTTCCAACACACCAATGACATCACGCATGTTGAGGCGCTCTCATCAATCACCGTGTGGAAAATATTCTGGGTAAAATTTTTCATGGTGTAATACACTATTATTTGAAATGCTATGTGGTAGGGGAGAAGTGGTTTTAAGTTGGTCATATCAAGCATGATTTTTCTCGGATCACAAGTCTCATCAGATCCCAAAGAGAATAACAAAGGTATTCTCTATGTAGGGCAGTTTTGGAAGACTTCCAAAGAAGACATTGCGCAAGGGGTTTGTGACAAATCCTCCACCACAGAGTAGTTCTGGGAGGCCCTTGCATTCGGATTATGTGAAGCTTTATTGAATGCTCCTTTCGGTATGTGTGTCATTGTTTCACCCATTGTATTCTTAATCTAGAGAGGAACATATGGGTTTACGACTTCCTTACCCTTTTCAAAAGATTTTGGCATTTCGTAATCATGTGCTCTAGTTGCTATGTAGGCATCACCTTTCATCATATATATGTTCATAGATGAAGGATTACTAGAATATGGAGGGGTCCATGATTTCCCCCATCCGCGCTTGAAGAGGCTTGAGTTAAATTTTTCCCATGAGGAAATGGGTTCGTTAACACAGCAGGCTGCTGCTGCACCAATAACTTCTGGGCCTCTACAAGTCGAGGGCACAGGTGATTCAGATGGTACTCCATGCAAAGGTTACATGGATACTTCAACTTATTTTTCTTTCTGTTTCCCTCACCAACATTATTAGTTGGTTTATTATCCCCCTTACCCTTTTTGTTTATTTATTTTTCATTGCACACTGTGTACATCCGATGTTTGAGTAGGGGGAGAAACCGAACCAGTGGCTTGGTTGGCCGCTGTCTACTGTATCGACAATTGTTGCAATTGATTCAACAGTTGATCAGTGGGATTCACTTGTGCTAAAGAAAATATGCCATCGACATGTGGTCTAGACTTGTGTCTGGTCTTGTCAAGAATAGACTGTGGAACATTTGGAAAAACCTCGTAAAGTAAACTAGACTGAGAGTATATCAGGTCAAGCTGTTGAGCTCTCATTATCACCTCTTCCTTAGAAAAGACCCCTGACATTGCAACGTCCTTGGATAACTTGGGTACCAAAGACTTAAGGAACCACTCCAAATGGAATGCTGGTGGAACTTGTACTTTTATCAAACTCTTTCGATGCCTCCATTCTCATATGTGATCCGAGATATGGTCAACCCTTGTTTGCTCAAATTTGGCCAGCAATTCGATGTTGACATCTTATCTCACAGGTAATTGAAAATGGTTAAGGAAAACCATTTCCAATTCTCCAAAAGTAGAGTGTCTTGAGAGGTCAAGCTCGATATACCATTTCGCAACACTCTCGATAAGAGTGCGTTGAAACAGACACAACTGTATGGAGTCATCTCTCAGAGATTTCGACGAGAATCATAGGTGAAACTTGGTCACGTGATCGCTTGGATCTTCGTTAGGCTTACCTTCAAACTTTGGGATGTCCGAGGGAAACTTTGTCAGGATGGGAGGCCAACGTGCATCATGAAAAATTGGATTGTTTAACAATCTTGACAAGTATGGAAAATGTAACATTGCCAGAAACGGTAGCTTGGGTTGTTGACTATATACAGGGAAAAAGGATCCTGGAGTTTTTTTGGCACCAGGTTGCCAGGAAATGTTAGGCTGTTGACCGAGGTTATGATAAATACCATGGCCGTGTTTTGCATACAGATACTGCACTTGTTGAGACTTCATCGGCTGAATCTCGTAATTTGACGTTGACGGATGGGCAGGTATTTCTCCCTGCGTTGTGTTCCAAGGATTCTATAAAGGGTTACCCCCTGCCGATCCGACAGGCATAGGTACTTAGCCTTGCCCGGGGTTCCATTGGCCATGGAAGGGGTTGCCCCTGGTTGACATCCTTGACGAGGTGATTGATACCTACCATGGATTCCAGGGTCCTTGTGAGGTGTTTTATCCCTTTGCAGGAATAGTACCTTGCACAAGATTTTGTTGTCCAAAACCAGGTTTGCCCCCGGCTGAGATGACAGTTGAAGAGAATGCGTTGTTACCAAACGCGTCGAACAAAGAGAACAGAAAAGAACCCACCAGTGTGGTGTTAGAAGAAGGTCCTTAACTACCTGATCTGAACAAGATGTAGTTCATGTTTGGCCAGACAGGCTGCTAGGGAGCACTGCCTAGTGAGGGGGACGATGGAGGTATATGACCCCTGTCGTAAAGGAAAGAGTTAGAGGGGGATGAGGTTCCCCCCATGGACCCTTGCAAAGGAGTGTTAGAGCTCCCTACCCCCAAACCCATGGTCTATAGGGTGGATTAGGAGAGGACATGGTTCGTATCAAAGCCAGGCATCCCGTATGAAAATGGAGGGCTCATCGCACTCTAGGTGAATGAAGTAGTGATCGCCACCATAAACGAAATCGGACCACTGCCCGAAGTAGAGGTGGTCGAGACCATTGTGGTTCAGATCGACGAAGGTGGGTTAGGAGGTGGAACACCCCCTGTGGTGGCAGCCGTTGTGGGAGTATGAGGACTCCCAGATGAAGTAGCAACATTTTCTTCTATCATTGCTTGCAAAACTATCTGACGCTCGTGATGAGTTACCCTTGGAGGGACAACTTGTATCAAAAATGTTGTCGACTAGTCAGTGATTGGAGGGTTATACAGCCCGAGAGCATCTGCTCCAAGGTCAGAAATAGTTGGTTCCTCTGGGTTTGAGTGTTCTCCTCTCGGGTATGGATCGGGTACAGTTTCCTGGGGCTGGTCGCCTCAAATGATCCTTGCTGGTCAATTCTTCGTCGTAACGGTGGCGGTGGTGGATCCAATGAAACCGGTGATAGGCCATGAAGCCTTCATGACTGACGAAGCTCCTGATCTTCCACCTTGTGAAAATATTAGTGAAACTGTAAGGATTTTACTAACGTTGAAAACCAACACACACTAGAAAAAGATCCTATGAGATAAAGAAAGCAAACCACTAACTAGTTGGAAGAACAGTTACGCTAAGCAACACTAGAGCAACTTACCGGTGCAAGTAAAACTCGAATACGAAAGAACCCTTCGGGTATACTGTGCAAATCATGGCCCGACGTCTACCCTAGGTACCGCAGTATACCCCTGGAATCACCTGTGTAAGTCACTAAAATAAAGGCAACTACGTTGCCAGCGCGTGAACAATCACTAGGCGAGTACAGTCGACAGTCGGGTGGACCGCAATGAGAAGAGTATCTAGCCTGAAACCTATCGAGGGTATCAAAAGCAAGTGGTCCGGAAGACAACTGAGGGCCTCGAAGGGTTTCAATATCCACGAAGCTCTATGGCAAATGAGACCGACAGAATACCACGACAAGTCCTCTATATGCATTCCCCACTACGCTTGGTCTGACTTTGGAGGGGTTATCTCTGCTACCTTTATGCACGCAACCTCGTGTTTATCCCCTGTGTTAAAGGGGGGTCCTAGATAAATTTCATGTTTACTAGACATTTTACACTCCCTAGCACAGACTCGTATGTTTGTTTTACAGCCTTGAAGAGTTTCCTCTCCAACCTAAATCAAGGGTCTAGCCTAGACTAGTTGATGGACCCTACAAACATAAAGTCTAATTGATTTTAATTAAGAGTTAATTTTAAGTGGCTTGGCTTAAGTCAAGGAAACGAAAATGAAACTAGTGGTGTGTTTTGAGAGATGAAGGAGAAATAATCAAATACTGAAAGAAAAATTACTTCTTTTTGACAAATAAAGATTTGAAAATTTAAACTCTTTAACCAACTTTTCGTAACTACTTTTTCTAATATATTTTAAAAGAAAAACCCAAAACTAAATTTCTCTCTAATATGAGCTACTTAAAGTTCTAAGCATTCAGTAAATAACTTAAGAAAGCACTCTTTTTCCTAACAAGTAAAGACAACTAACCTAACTACTTAACCAAACAAAGAAATGCATTTTTTATATTTTATTTTTATGCTTCAAATAAGAAACTTGAAATAAATTCTTTTTCTTCTTTTTTAAATCAAGAAAAATGGAAAAGTGAAGACAAGAAAAGACCAAGAACTGACTTCTGGCCCACTGCAGATCACAGGGAATCGCTGACGATACCAAAAAGGCTGATCAGAAAAGACTCACAAACTTGTCTAAAACCCTTTCAAATAAAACACAAGAAATCTTTAAAAGATAAGCAAACTAATGTCAAACCCAAGATAAGGACTATAACAATAGATACCATTACTAGATCAAGAAACCCCTGATAAGTATGACTTCAATTAGGGTAGAGGTTGACTGCCTCTTCTTCTAGAAAAAAATTCTTGACACAGGCACAGTACAGACACTGAATCAGCCTATGTATGTATGCGGGTTGTCTAAAGGTAGGGCATGTATGTACGTGTGCAGACCCACTACAGGCCGCGTACACCTCTGTAACTTCTCAAAAGAGAAAACTAACAAGTAGTCTGACAGGTCCGGGAGTACTGGTATGGAAAAATAGAATCCCTTAAAGACTCAACAACTTACAGAAACTAAAAAAAGGTAATCAAACCAATTAAAACACCCAAACACTATCCCCTAAAACCCTAGAGGTTTCCCCAGTATGGTCGTCAATTATGCTATAGTAGGAAAAACCCCTTATGGACTACACTAGGGTTCAACATGTAGGCAGATCTAATCATCTAAAACTCTCCTACTTTTTATAACTACCCCGAATATACCCCACATTCATGCATAAAATACAAAGTAAAAAGATCTGGTAACTCTACCTTAAAGTCCGCATCCTGTGTCGATCCTTTTGCGTTCTATTGCTCCACTGACTACAAGTCTCCTCCCAAGTCTGACCTACATTCACAAACAGACAAAAAAGTAACCACAAACATGCATCTCATATATGAATTAGTGAGTTAGATGTTAGTATAAAACATAAATCAACCATAAATATTGAACACATCATATTAAGGGACAAAAAAAGTATTCCTTTTATTGATATCACAAAGTTTACCTACAATGAGATCGACAACTTCTCCTTGAACCTGGTCTAGGATCCTTGTTGACACAAGGGAAGACCTAGGGTTCAAAGCTTCAATAGCGCACCAACAAAACCCTAACTACTGGCCCTTTCGGCAACACCTGCAAAGCATATGATGTCTCACCTGAGGTAGAAGAAGGGGTGGTTGCAGGACTCAATTGTCTGCAACATAGCTGGGACACATATATGTGATTACACCACTCTAACAAAGCACTTAGCAGTTACCATTCATCAATATTTAACCCTTATTCACATCATAGATCCAAACCCTAATTATAGAACAACGCAATATCCAACTAGATCTAACACATCTAAGCACTTAGCATACGGAGAGAGATCTGATCTAGCATTCATTCACATCACTAAGCAATTAATCTATCATACCATATTCATCTAAACATTCATTATAGCACTAATCTTAAATCATATCAACAATATAATAACCATAATGCACAAAGCAACCATAACAAAGGATATACGTGGTTCACCCCAGTGTAAGGCTACATCCACCAACTCTTCTCTTCTTTATTATCCTCTGTCAATCTTCTACAAGCACAAATCCTAGAAACCCCACTCTACATAGGACAAGAGATCTGTGTGAACCTCTCCAAATCCTCCTTCCTTGAGCTAGGTTTAAGCACAAATCCTTCTTACAATCACTTGCACTTAACTCTGCAAGTCTTAACACATAGTATGCACAAAGCCTCTAGCTCCACACTAAACTGATTCTATCAGGTCTACACTATCACACACCCCCTTATTACATCACCTAACTATCTATTCATATATTACAAAATGGGCCTAAACATGGGTAAACCCATGGGTCGACATCCCATACCCGTTACATAAACCCTAATCCCAAAACTACACTAAAAATGGGTTGAGATCCTGCGATCTCCGCTTTGACTTGTGCTTCGCCTTCGACCAGCCTATCGAAGTCCCAAAAGTGGTCAAACATGAACAAGGTTCTCCAAAACTTGGTTGAGGGCCAATATGCCCCCAACACTCACCTATGACTCATACCAAGTCACTCTACTCTGGGTAACTCTGCCTCAAACGCCTCGAGCTTGGCTCGAGCTTCTTCGACCTGCTGCTTCGCCAAGGCCTCCTTCTCGACGAACTCCTAAATAACTTCCTCAGTCATAGGTCCTTCCACATAGGGTTATCAAATTTCCTCTAAATAATCATATTCCTCCTAATGAAGGAACCATAGCAGGATTTCCCAAAATTTCCCAAGTTCTTTATGTCATAATATTCACTTGTGTTTCCTCATCCAGAACACAGTCTATGTCAAAGTCTCCTATTCTTGTTTCTATGTACTATTTCTCTTTTGAGATCTTTGATAAGTTTATATTTCTATGATCATTCATGGTTTCTTTCTACTGTAGTAATACAATCTCTGATTCTTAATAAGATTCTATCATATCCTTAGTTTCTTGGATTGTCTCATAGGTTTTTTGTCTAATATTCATCTTTTCAACTTTTGCAATCATTCTAGGGCAATCCAAAACTTTATGTCCAATAGCCTTACAACAAAGGCAAATAGGACCTCTACCAGGGAATTCCTTAGCAAGATGTCCCGGTCTTCTGCAACTATAGCAAAGAGTTAATCATCTCTTTCTCTTGGACGATCCCCAACCTTTCTTGTACTGCGCACTGGGATCACAGTAACTAACCTACAAAAAATTATTTCTAGGATCATGCATCCATTTGTTAGTCCAAACATTCTTTCTATTCATAGGAATAACATATCTTTCATTATTTCTATCAGATCTATTCATATCAAGTCTTCTTTCTTCTAGCTGTACCCTAGTTTTCAGATTAGGACCAATTCTATTAAACATACCTAGATCCATTCTTTCAAAATAAAATTTTTCACTTATCTTACCTTTCTTAGAGAACAAAGCTTCAATATATTACCTCTTTTCTTCACATCATACTTTTTTTCTTAGCACAGAGCTTCGCAAGTCAAGTAGAATACTGCGCACTAAAGTAGCAGATTTACGCACATAGCTTTCTTTTCTCTAGTTCCCAGCGATCACAGTTTCAGGTCCCGACAACAGAACCATTTGTTGGCACAAGAGAATACCTAGGGTTCAATGCTTCAACAACACACTAAAAAAACCCTAACTATCGGCCCTTTCGGTAACACCGATGAAGCAGATGAAGTCTCACACGAGGTAGAGGCAGGGGTGGTTGTAGGACTCAAATGTCTGCAACCTAGCTAGGACATAGATATGTGATTATACCACTCTAACAAAGCACTTAGTAGTTAGCATTCATCAGTATTTAACCCTTATTCACATCACACATCCAAACCCTAATTACAGAACAACGTAGTATTCAACCAGATCTAACACATCTAAGCACTTATCATATGGAAAGAGATAAGATCTAGCATTCATTCACCTCACTAAGCAATTAATTTATCATACCAGATTCATCTAAAAATTCATTACTGCACTAAGCTTAAATAATATGAACAATATAATAACCATAATGTACAAAGAAACCATAACACAGGATATACGTGGTTCACCCCAATGTGGGGCTATGTCCACCAACTCTTCTCTTCTTTATTATCTTCTATCAATCTTCTACAAGCACAAAGCCTAGAAACCCCACTCCACATAGGATAGGATATTTGTGCACACCTCACCAGATCCTCCTTCCCTGGGCTAGGTTTAAGCATAAATCCTTCTTACAATCACTTGCACTTAACTCTGCAAGTCTTAACACATAGTATGCACAAAGCCTCTAGCTCTGCACTAAGTCGGTTCTATCATGTCTACACTATCACACACCCCCTTATTACATCGCCTAGCTATCTATTTATATGTTATAAAATGGGCCTAAACATGGGTAAACCCATGGGCCTACATCCCATACCCATTACATAAACCCTAACCCCAAAACTGCCCTAAAAGGGCCAAGATCCCACGATCTCCGCTTCGACTTGCGCTCTGCCATCGACCAACCTGTCTAAGTCCCAAAAGTGGTCAAATATAACCAAGGTTCTCCAAAACTTGGTCGAGGCACAACAATCCTCTTCAACAAGATCCAATTGTTCTTCCACATATCTTTCTCCTCTCACACTTATCTCTAGGGAAATTTCATAGGTTTATAATGGAGGAAAAAGGCAAGAATGAACAATTCTGGTACAAAACTCACAAGGTAGCTGCAAATTCTTGGGGCAAGGAGGGGATGTGAAACGGGCAAAGTTTCAATGTTCTTATGCTTCTCCTTGGAATGAGACCCCAACATCTCTTTTTATATGACAAAAGGATGGTTATTAGATTGGGTGACGGGCTATAGGCAGTGAGACAATTGGAAAACGACCCAATAGCCCGTAATCTCAATGAATTCCTTGTAACTTTTTAATTTTTGCAACATTTGTGGGTATACATGGGCTATAATGGTGCATCTAGTGTGCGTACGCGAGATGTAGTGGTGAATCAAGCATGTGTACATGGGTAGTAGTGGTGCAGGGCACGTACATCTTCAAAAATATGGTTTTTAAGAAGAGTTGCTCAGTGATGGCTTGGAAAAAATAACAAGTAAGAGGGCCTAATGCCAGGTATGCATGTATGGTGAAATTTAATGTTATAACACTATGATGTGCCAACCTGAATATCAATAAATTATACCCACCATACTCTAAGATTCAATAAATTATATATTGTTTAAGACATTTTTCTTTTAAATTAATAATTTAAATGACATTGCAATTTTCATATATAACTAAATTTGTTTTCAACATGCAGTGACACCTATGAACTCCCACCCTCTTCAAACTCTCCTGGTGAGAATTGGGACAAGCCTGCCCAAGTAGTAGGAGATGGAATAGGGATCGGTGAGCAACACAACTAAGAACTAAATCTAGTACTCAATGTGTTCACATTTATACAAAAACATAAATTTCATGTTGTTGATTATTCAAAAGATTGGATATTGGAAAACTAAAGTTCTCATATGTGGATATTAGAAAACACATACCTGATTCAACCCATCCAAATTTAAACTCGTAGAATCAAGTCCCCTATTTACTGGAGATTCATTTAACATATGACCAATCTGCAACTAATGACAATAACAACTCAATTATTTCTATAGATACAATGATATATCTATAGATCTATAACTACAAGTAAACTATCCTCAAATGCACAGAAAATTTGCTAACTATAACACATTCCAATTCGATGTTTGCTTCATCATTTTGAATTAACACCTTCCAATCATTACAGAAACATTTTTCATACTCCTTAAGATATTCTACTGACATGGTATATATCTCCTTGTCTGTTTTTTAAACAAGATTGGCTCGAGAATTAGCTTTCTCTCTCTAATAGTTCAAACCAACATCAACACCATAAAAAATGATTCTGAATTTTCCCTGATTGCATTCCTAGCCTCCTTGCCAACATTTGATGTAGCTCGCAACTCTAAATGTGAGGTAAATGTCCCTGTTAGATGAGATACTAAAGGTCATGGAGACATCTGCAATGTTGCATTTCAATATGCCCCTTTCTGATCATATGTCGGTCATTTACCAACCCCATAATAATTGGACGATAGGTTGGTATAATCAAGGTGCATTTCCATGAGAAAACATGCATAAAAGTGTCTAGCAAAGTAATGTGGAACCTCATCATTCCATGACAACTTCCCATATGCTTTGAAAAATCCATTATAATGATTTCATGCTATGTTGGGGTGCTTAAAATATTGCACCTTCAACATCTTTCTCTTTGGCCCCTCTTTGAAATTGAACATAGAAATTGTGTCTTCTTTTGAAAATCTACTTTTTACTACGTCCCATTTATCAGGGCCCATCACCTCCAACTTTCATCTCCTCATCAAATCGATAAAACTATTAGTCGTTGGCCCCATCTTTTGATATGCATCCATAAAGTTCTGCAATGAATTCAAAACAATCTCCAAGATTTTCTTACTCTCTCAAGGGAGATCCAATCTCCTCAAATCATTTTCTAGCCTTCTTTTAACACCTGAGCATTGTTCAAGGTTCATTGCTTCAGTAAACCCTTCCCAAGGAAGCTCATCATCAACATATGAGGGATATGTTGACGTAGGCGTGTAATCTTCTGTTTCTGGATAACGCCCCCTAAATCCACCTTCACTCTCTTCACCAACATTGGAATATTCACGATACCCACACTCGCTTTCACTATCTTCCCTCGCATTAAACTCATCCTCTACACATACACATTTGAAAGTAATTACAACATTTAACAAAAACATAATTTAACATAAAAAAAATATAAACACACACACACACACACACACACACACACACACACACACACACATATATATAAACATAAATACACAAAAATAAAAATAAAACAAATTACCAAACATTTTTTCTTCTCATGATGTATTCCCTACATTATTCGGTGTTGAAGTATTAATGTGCAACCTATCTAAGAAAGCTGCATCCATAGCACTATTTTGAGCACATTCTCAAGATGATCTATTCACATATTCATTTGATAATGTCCTCCTCTAACTAGAGTGTCGTTGGTCACTCAGAGTCTTAGTCAAAGAAGGGGTTCCTCTTCTTCCTTCATTTGATAGCCTAGAGCATTTGCGAGGAATTTTTGGAGACTTTTGTCTCGACATATCGCCTCGATATCTATTCTTTGAAAATTCATGAATATGAAAGTTCATAAGTTATAGAAACATAAAATGGAAATATTAAATTTATAAGACAACTTAAAGACATTTAAGAATTTATAACAACATCAAAGCATCAAAGACATATATTGAAAATAGAACAACTATATTTTTTACTATGATGCTATATATAATGAACATGGAAATATTTAAATATAAAAACATTGTAACATGTAGAAGATAATCTATATCTGTGTAAATTGTACAAGGTAATTTTTAAGATAATCTATGTGTAAGATGTTAAAATTTAAGGGAAAAAAATATAGCTAGCTAAAAAAGAAATATTTATTTTAATTTCTAAACATTAGCTACTTGTATGTTACAATTAACAAGACATTAAAACTTCTGATCCATAATCTAGTAGCCTAAAAAATGTCACTGACAAAATATTTACTTAAAACTAAAACAAGAAGCAATATTACCTGATATGTTGTTTCTATCCTCTTAGATATATGCTCAGAAAAAGTGTCAAGGGATCATTGATCAAACCCTCAGGGCAGATCTCATCATGACACTTGGAACAAATTTTCAAGAAGAACTTTTAGGTTAAAATATTAAAAGACTAACCAACAACATACACAGGTGGCACCAACAATAGAAGAGGACAACGACAACATACACAGGGTGGCATTAGCAAGGAGATGAGGAGGGTGACATCAGCAAAAAAATGAGGAGGGAGACACCAGCAGGGAGAACCATAATCCCCAAACAACAACCGAGAAGAGATATGCGACAATATGGAAAAGACCCTTAGGGGTCAGTGACAACAAGAGGTTGGAGAGGTAAGCCCACAGTGGCTTAATACACCAAGAAAAACTATCCTAGAGGGGTCACAACCACTCAATTAAATAATTAAATAATTTAAACAAATAATATTTTATAACATAAAATATTAATTGTTAAATCATTAAAAAAAACAAGAAAAAAAATAGTCAAGGAGAGGGGATCCAAAGTCAATGCAACTAAGTTTCTTTAGGAAGAAGCAAATAACAAACCAAAAACCCTCACAACAATTAAGGGGGGTGTAACTCAAGAAAGGGTGGTTTCAATACAAAGTCAGCAATGAAATTCTTCCAAATTCAAGGCGGCTAACTTTCTTTAAGAAGAAGCAAAGAAAAAAACCAAAAACCCACACAACAATTAAGGGGGGTATAAATCAAGCAAGGGTGGTTTCAAGACAAAGTCAACAATTAAGTTCTTGTTTAATGACATAATGTCCACATAATTCTCATGATATTTACTTATAATATTTTATCATCCCATCATACAAGGAAGATCAATGATGTGAGCATGCCCTTCTTAACTACTCCTAGGTCTCATGGACCATCTCGGGAAAGAAGAGGGTCAGACATTATCTTGCCTGATACTTAACCAAGAAACAAAATAAACCAAAACCCAAAAAACCACACAACAATTAACTATTTGAGTGGTTTCTAATTTTTTCACAGATGAATACATAGAAAACTGAAAGTAAGAGAATCATTTTGAAGTCATTCAAGTAATTAATACACGATCTTGCACATATTCGAGCCTATCCCTGTACATGGACATGGATGAATTCGACCCTGTCAACCTCCTAAACACAAACTATAAATAACTAAAAAATTATTTAACTGGGAAAGGGAAATATTTACCTGAACCAATGACAATGAAATCGAGTGTGCCTCTGTACATGGACAGGGCCAAATTCGACTCTGTGCCTGTAGAGGGGCAGACCCGAATTCGGCCCCATCCATGTACATGGAAAGACATAAATTCTTCCATGTCCATGTACAGGGATAGGCCCAAACTTGGGTCTGTCCCTGTACATGGAAAGGGTCGAATTCGGCACTGTCAATCTCCTAAAAGACAAATTGTAAAACTACTATAAAATTGTACATCAAAATAAAATAAAACAAGTGCAAGTTGTTGATTAAGGTTGGTTGTCATGGATGTCAACCCTTGAAGAAAGACTCGTAGCACAAAGGTTTGGGTAATGGACCCAATAGAGTTTGATGTAAATATGACTCATTATTGTTTTTTCCCAGTTGATAAGAAGTAAATATGGATGAACTCCAAAGTGGTCCCCTTATGGTGAAATCCCTCACGGGAAGACGCTTTGTGGAGTAAGAGAACCCATGCTTAATTGTGG
>ML795157.1:174683-185610 GCA_009831015.1 Picea engelmannii
TTTGAAGAAAAAGGATTATAATTACGTTATTACTGATTCACCCCCCCTCTCAGTAATCCAACAATTGGTATCAGAGCAGGTTCCTTCAGAAATAAGTTTAACCACTGAAAGGTAGATCATGGAGAGTACCAACTCGTATAAAACTGGAATACCACAGTTTGATGGACATAAGTATGCCTTTTGGAGCATAAGGATGAAGGCATATATACAAGCACATGGATTTCAAGTTTGGCAATCAATTTTAGATGGATACACAGCACCAACAGTTCCACCAACAAATGAAAAAGCAGTGAAACTCGATGAGAATAATTCCAAATCCATAAATGCACTTTTGAATGGTCTCATTGATACGGTATTCACCAAAGTTGCACATTGTAAATCTGCTAAAGAGATTTGGGACAAGCTTTGAAATATTTATGAAGGAGATTCAAAAGTCAAAACAACAAAGCTTCAAACTTACAGAGGTCAATTCAAACAACTAAAAATGAAGGAAGATGAAGATATCGAAGCCTACTTCTTACGAGTCAATGAAACAGTGAATGCAATCATAGGATTGGGAGAAGAAATTGAAGAATCTGTAATTGTTCAAAAGGTACTAAGATCCCTTCCTATGAGATTCAACCCTAAGATATCAGCACTAGAAGAAAGATCAGATCTAAACTCAATAAGCATGGATGAACTGCATGGAATCTTCACAGCATATGAGATGAGAACTGAACAGGAAAATCCAGATGTAAAAGAAGCAGCCTTCAAAGCATCCAAAAGATCAAAGCAAAAGAAAAAGGAACAAGAAGAATATAGTAGCAGCAACGACGTCTTGGAAGATGATGAAGAAGTGGCCAACTTCATCAAAAGACTGAACAAGGGAACCAATGGTAGGTACAGAGGTAAAATTCCTTTAATTTGTTTTAATTGTGATGGTATTGGTCATTTTTCTAACAAATGTCCTCATAAAAAAAAGAGAAATGATGAAGGTTACTCAAAAGGCAGACAAAC
Source organism: Picea engelmannii (assembly GCA_009831015.1). NCBI lineage: Eukaryota > Viridiplantae > Streptophyta > Pinopsida > Pinales > Pinaceae > Picea > Picea engelmannii. The sequence goes on from ML795157.1 coordinate 175,680, forward strand.
ATATAAAGGTAAAAGAACTACAAAGAAAGTTTCAAGAAAAACTTTTGCACCAAAGAAGACATCTCATCATCAGATGAAGATGAAGTCAGTGATAGTGAAATAGGGAGAGTTCTATTCATGGTAGTGTTGGTGCCAGAAGTCACTCATGGACTGCTAGCAGGAGCAGAGCCCGATGCCCATCAGTTTAATGTCACGATTTGTTTGAAAGGGGGTGATCAAATGGAGGCGAACTCGGAACAGTCGTCTGAACTCAGAAACTAGGCCAGGCATGCATGAACGAGTGAGGTCTTGATAAACTTCAAACAGTGAGTTGCAATAAAGGGTGAGTAGGGGGAAGACTTCATGAGAAGCGTGCGAGGGTCTGCCATAAATGTCAGGTTCATAACACACTGAAGAAGAATGCATTCAAACACAAGATCTTCTTATATTCAAACACAAAAGACCAGAGAATACAATGATGCCATAATAAATCCTTTATCATAACAAAATCGCAGTAATCCACACGAATCCTTTGACTGTGAACTCTCTGGCATGAGATGAAACAAAGATGGAAAAAGGAGAACTGTTTGTTATAAACCAAGAAGTCTCAAACACAAAGGCATAACCAGGAAACCAGAATGTTCACTGAAACTTTACAGTCGGGAGCTAAGCTCTACCATCGATAGATACAAAAATGGCAAGAATGCCTACATATACTCAAAATAACAACAGCAGCAGAACCAAGATACTTCATTGAAGGCTTTGCGTCTACATGGCTTTTGACACTCTGCAGCCGCAATCTTTGAATGATCATGCAACTTATGGCAAACGCGATCAATCTTCTGACAGTTTCATCGGCGAATCGACGTGCCTTTAATTCAATGCAGGACGTCCCCATTATGGCAGAGACGATATCTAACCACCACCAATCGCTTCAATAACTGCTTTCTTGGGATCGAGGATGATCTGGCCAACTCAGCACCTTGGGATGTGGAAGACTTCTCACGCTGCCACCTGGAATAACTGAATGGCTTGAGGGATAAGCATGGAGGCCTTTAAGCGAATGACGGGGTGCATGATAGGAGTGATGGCATCGGATTATGAGGGCGTGGAAGAAGTGGCGAGGTATGGGAAGGGTGACAGAGGATGATTCATGGCGGAAAACATCAAGCAGAAGGGAGGAAGGCGGGAGATAACGAACTTACTTTTGGGTGAGAGGCTGACGCAAAAAGGAGTGGGACACATGGCAAGCAACGAGTGGATGGTGAGAAGAAGGGAGGGCTACGCGGACCAAATATGGGAGGTGGGCTGATGACACATGTCAGCAGGGGGAAAAGGTGGAAAGGAAGATGACACGACGGGAAAATGGCCCACGTAGGTTAAAGACAGGGTAGCTAAGATGGATGAGGCTACTCATGAGCCGTCGATCTAGGCCGTCGGAAAGCTGCATCTGCGATTCCAGACCCCCCCTCCCCCTCTGCTTAAAGGTAGAAAGGCAGGGGGGGTCCGGAATTGTCTTCATCGCCGTTGATCCGGGCGCGCTGATCTAGGCCATTGGAGAGGTGCACCCCCGATTCCGGACCCCCCCCCCCACTTAAAGGTAGAAAGGCAAGGGGGGTCCGGAATCGAACATGCACCGTTGATCCGGGCACACAAATCGCTGCAGTTCAAATTTGCTCATGATTTACTTTGGGCGCATTATCATCCGAAACTTTGGACAAGTGGGTTTTTAACCCATTCTTTCGCGTTCTAGCCCCCCTTACAAGAAATATCACTAACATTTGACTCCATGGGGGATAGAGTCGTCCTTGTGATGCTCTAAGAACTCTTTTGCAGACTTAGTGCCTTTGTTGTTGGGCTATGGATTCATTTATTAGTCTGAAAAATGAAAACAGAAACAATATTTTACAAAACAAAACAAAATAAAAACAGCCGACTGCGGCTCACAGAAAACATTTTTTCAAGAAATGCCCATTGACTGGGCTGCTAAAAACTTCATTGCCTTTTAGATCCTGCAACCTGTAAGTGTTGTTTGAAAATACTTCAAGGATCTTGAAAGGCCCGAACCAGAGGGCATCAAATTTACTGTGTTTTCCCTTTTCCTGCCTGGGTGCATCCCATTTGAGCACTAGATCACCTTTCTCAAATTCCTTCTTCTTGCTCTTCTTGTCAAAAGCCTGCTTGATCTTCTGCTGATGATTGTCGGCTCTGTCCATGACCTGTTCTCTGACCTGTTGCACTTCCACCATCTGATGAATTCTTCTGAGCACATGGTTTGGTTCTCCTTCATAGTCTTGAAGGAGATTTGCCACAGGTAAGGCAAGCTGAGTGGGGAAAACAACCTCTATTCCATAAACCAGCTGGAAAGGTGAGAGACCCAGGGATTTCTTGGTTGTCACTCGATCAGCCCAGAGAGAAAATTTGAGCTTTGAGTCCCAGGCCCTCTGATTGTCCTCCAGTAGCTTTTTGATAAGCTTGATTAGGCTTTTATTGGAGGACTCTGCGAGCCCATTTCCTTGAGGGTAGTAGGGAGTGGAGTGAATCAGTGCAATTCTGAATTGTTCACAGAACTTGACTAGAGGCTCGGACCGAAATGGGGAAGCATTGTCAGTGACAATTTTGCTAGGGCATCCAAATCTAGCTATGATGTCCTCTAGGAAGCTGATGATTACTTCGTGAGAAGTGATTCTGGTAGGGACAACTTCTATCCATTTAGTGAAATAATCAGTCGCAGTGAGGATCCATCTGTGTTGGCCACTAGAAGGGGGATGAATTTCCCCGATGAAATCTAATCCCCACTGCTGAAAGGGTGCTGAAACCACCACATGTTTCAATGGCAGGGATTTGAGCTGTTGCTTCCCTGAGAATTTCTGGCATTTGACGCAAGCTCTGACCTCCTTGCAGACATCAGTGAACAAAGTAGGCAAGTAATACCCAGCCTGGAGGATTTTGTGGGCTGTGGTCTTCCAAAAATGATGACCTCCATAGAGACTGCTATGAAAATCAAACATTACCTTCTAGGCTTGTAGCGGGTCCAGACATCTTAATAGTATCCCCAGAGGGTCTCTCCAGTATAAGGCTCGGTCAATGAGGCAATATTTGACCACTTTGAGATTCAAGGCTCTGGCTCTATTCTTTCCTAATCCATCAGGGGGCTTTAATTCCTGCAGAAAGTACACGATATCCCTGTACCAGGGATACGCCGCTAGTGGTATGGTGATCTGGGAATTACTGCTGGATGACTCAGCTTGCTCATTGATGAGATTGATTCTCAAGGCCCTGCAATTTGATTCAGCTAACAACTTGGCTAAACCTTTCCCTTTTATCATATTGGTGGGTTTAATCTCCAAATCAAATTCTAGGATCTTGGTGATCCATTTACCTCTTCTTCCGTTTATGTCAGGCTGTATGAGGATGTCCTTCACAGAAGCTGAAGGGACATACGCAATGATCTTTGAATGCAAGACATAGACCCTGAAAGCTTTGAGAGCTTTCACCAAGGCATAAGCCTGCTTCTCCATGATCTCGTACCGGAGTTCTGCATCTCTCAGTACTTTGCTAAATAAAGCAACAGGCTGTTCTCGTCCTTGATCATTTTTCTGCAGCAAAACTGCAGCTACTGTGTCACAGGAGGCAAAAGAAAATATCAAAAAATCTTTGGAATAATCTGGACTGATTAGCATAGGAGCCTCAGTCAATGCCCTCTTTATTTGGATAAAAGACTCCCTAGGTTCAGCAGTCCATTTCACTTCATTTCCCTTTCTGAGCATGGCTGTGATGTGTTTCACCAGCTCAGCAAAATTTGAAACAAATCTCCTCAGGAAGTTTATCTTCCCCAAAAAGGCTTGGACTTCTTTCTTAGACCTGGGAAGTGACAGGATATGAAGAGATTTTACCCTGTCAGGATCAATTCTTACTCCCTCTGCTGATACTATATGGCCTAATAATTTCCCCTCCTTCATGGCAAACAATGATTTTCCGGGGTTTAAAGATAGGCCATACCTCCGACACTTCAGGAAAACCCTCTTCAAGTGGAAACAATGCTCTTTGTTAGTCTTGGAGAAGATTGTGATGTCATCCAAATATATCACCACAAACTGGTCCTTCTCCCCAAAGAAGGCTATGTCCATGGCTCGCTGAAACGTTGCTCCTACATTCATCAACCCAAAGGGCATTTTGGCATACATGAATGTGCCCCAAGGGGTGGTGAATGTTGTTTTCTCTCTGTCCTCAGGCATGACTGATATCTGATTGTATCCAGAGAAACCATCAATCATGGATATCCTTGATGCACCAGTTACCCTCTACAGAATGTGTTCCATGTTAGGCAGGGGATAATTGTCCTTCCTGGAGCTTCTGTTCAGGTTCCTGAAATCGACGCAGAGTCTGATTTCCCCGCTCTTCTTTCTCATCGGGACCAAATTGGCCACCCACTCAGAATATCTCAAGGGGACAATGATCTGGGCATCCAGCAGCTTTTTTACCTCTTTCTCCATGATAGGTAGTAGCATGGGATTTATCTGTCTCAGCTTCTGCTTGAATGGCTTAGCCTCCTCTTTTAATGGGATTTTGTGCTCGATGACTGATGTGTCATACATTTTGAGGTCTTCGTAGGTCCATGCAAACACATCAGAAAACTGCTTCAGCAACTTAGTATATTCAGCCCTCTGCTCCCCAGTCAAACTCCTTGACAACTTGACCAATTTGGGCTCCTCAAGTGTGCCTATGTTGCATTCAGCTGTGTCATCGTCATCATCTGAAACCTTACCCTTCACTGCCACATCATTCCCGTCAAACAACCTTTCTAATGGAATTATTCCTCTCGGAATGTGATTGCTTGGTAGTTGTATAATCTGGCGGTCAACGATTCTATTCACAAATTCCTCGGGGTTATGGTCAAGCTCTTCTGCAGTGTCGGACTCCTCAACTATGTGCAATGCAGAAAAGTCATCAATGGACTGGAGGAATTTTTCAATCTCCTGATCATCCTCAAACACCTTCCAGTATTTGACGTTGTCTGGTATAGAAGGTCTGTACTTTATTTCAACATCGGACCTGGCAGTGGGCAGCGTGGGAACTTCAAGCACACTGGCTGTGAAAGATAAACAGTTGGCTGAGGCATTTTCCTCCCTTGGAATGTAGGAAATGTTAAAATCTAGGAAGGAATTATCAACCAAGTCCCATACCTCGTTCCTGTAATTCCTGAGCCGAGGATGCTTAGCCTGATAAACATTTTTGACGTACTGGACAATCAGTTCCGCATCTCCAAACACAACTATATCCTTAATTTCCCTTTCTTTTGCAGCCCTTAATCCCAGAATCAGAGCTTCATACTCCGCCACATTGTTGGTGACTTCGAATTCCATCTTGTATGACAGAGATATGGTCTCTTGACAGGGTGATATGAATATCACTCCGGCACCTGCACCCATACTGGAGGAAGCTCCATCAAAGAACATATTCCAAACAGAGGTGGTTGGAGGAGAGGTCTCTTGATTAATAATGGGTTGCTTTCTGATCTGTAAAGGGGCCTCGGGGTGTTGGTGAGCTGTAGTAAGCTGGAGCCTAAATCAGTGTCCAAAGCATAGATGGGATGATTGGTAGGGTTGGCTTCATCACTGACAATGTAGGCTAGCTGGGCTTCTCTGTATAATCTCCTATGTTCCCCCCCAAAGACTGGAATGGTGGCATATGTGAGGTCCATCTGCAAGGTTCCCCCCAGTCTCTTGATCCAGGATCTTGACAACAACATGCCAAACTTAGGGGGAACATCAGCTACCACAATATCCATAACCATGCTCTTCATGGGTAGCTGAAACAGGGAAACTACTAGGTCCTTGATGACTCCCAAACACTGCACCCTCCTGGAGTCAAAAGAATAGAGGTCATGATAGGCTCGGGTGACTTCCAGTCCTAATTCTTCCATGACAACTTTGGGCATGAGGTTGTGGGAGGCCCCTGAATCCATAAGGAAATTATGCAGCACTTTGTCATGTATGTTCAGGGAGGTGTAGAAGGGAGGGGATGAATCATCTATGTCTTCTACCATGGGACCTAGGACAACTGCAGGCCTTTCATCTTGGAGATTTATGGAGTCTGTGAGAGGATATGAGGCTTCGGACTTTAACAGCTCAGAGAAACACATTTTGAATTCCCCATGTTTGATTAGCTCGGTGAGGGGCACGAGAATTCTGATCTTTTGAATCTCATGTTCGAAATTGAAAGAAGACATAGGCTTTGGAATTTATCTAATTTCATGAACATGATTTTGGATAATGGGAGAGAGGGGTTGGGCCTTCTTACCTTTGTAAGCATCTACTATCTCATTAGGAGGCCTCTCTGCTCTAGTGGATGACTCAGGAACATCAGGTGCTGCTGCCCTTTTGTCAGACCTCAGGCTGTACCTGCCTCAACCGTCGCCAGCTTTGTCTCCTTTGCTTAATTCGTTCAGTTGACTATCCATGAGAGACTCTTCATATGCCGATTGAGTCAAATGAGGGAAAGGGGGAGTGACCTCTAAACTGTGAATTTTTGGCTCAGGCTCGTCTGCTTCCTCTTGTTCTTCATCAACCACAAAATTGTTCTGGAAGGGAGCTTGAATTCTTTGGTCGTCTTTGTCTCTTTCCTTCTCTCTGTGCATAGATGGAGGAGCGAAATTATTTGTCCTTCTGAAACCTGCCCTGTTCTCAGTGTTCTGAGGGCCCTTGTTCATTTGTTTCCTCTCCACCTTCAATCTCTCCACCTCCTCTTTAAGGAGGTTCATAACTCGAGTCAGCTCATTTATTTGAGGGTGGGGCAGAGATGGGCTGGAAGTTGAGGCTTCCGAATTTTCCTTTCTTCTTTCTGTGTCAGCTTGGTTCCTCAGTCTGTCGGCTGCCAATATGTTGGATTCCACCTCTATAGCTGCATATTGCATCTGAGCTAAAGAGGTGGCTCTTCGTTCTCTTAACACGAGACATAAATTAGGGTCAAATGCGCTAGCATAGGAAATTTGAGCAGAGGCCTCTGAGGGTTTAATCTTTGCAGGAATCTTGTTGTACATCTTATTGAACCTTTTGGAGAAGTCTGAGATAGACTCTCCTTCCATCTTCCTCAGAGACCCAAACTCTGTCATGTAATACATATAATCTTTTCTATCTCCCCACTGCCTCAGGAAAACGTTATCCAAAGCTTCGATGCCAGCAATAGACCCAGGGGCCAGGCCTCAGAACCACTTCCTCACTTCTCCATCTAGGCTCTGGACAAAGACTCTCATCCAGACATCTTCACTCTTGATATTCAAGTTGTCTTCATAGCTGTAAAAGGCAGCTAGGTGCTCTTCAACAGTTACATCTCCCTCCCCACTAAACTTGGGCATGTACTTCAAATAGTCTCCAGCAGGGAGGGGGTTTAGAGGCTGGGGGAGAATCAAAGGAGCATATCTGGCAGCAACTATGGCATCCATTCTGTTCGAAGGGGGATTAGCACCAGCCATAGGGATATTAGGTAGAGGAGAACTCAGAGGAGAAGGAGTATGAATGGGAGATGTTGGAAAAGAGGTTCTTGGAGGAGACAACGGAGAAAACAGAGAGAAAGCCAAGGGACCTGAGTGTGCAGAAGCTTCTCTCTGTGCAGCAGTAACAACAAAAGGGGGTGTGGTGAAATATTCAGAGGCTCGAGGTTTGTGATGAGGCAAGACCTCCAGGGAGGGGGGAGTGACAAGGATTTCTCTTTCTGATACCAAACCAGGAGGAGAAAACTCAGCAGGAACACTCCCGAAATTCAGAAGACGGGAAACCTCAGAGGAAGGACGACTAGGAAGTTGCGAATCTGAAAATGGAATTCTCACAGAAGGGGAGGGCGTATTACCTGTTTCAGTGATGGAAACTTCCTTTGCAGATCTCTTACCTTTTCTGCGCACTACTTCCACGTCAGCTTCTGGTGTAGCTAAAGGCAAATGTGGATTTGACCTCGTGTGTCTGCCTCTCGAAGCCACAGCTGATAGTGCAGGTTCTCCTCAGCAGAGTCATCACAATGGAGTCACCAGGTGCACAGTAGCAATCTTCAAGTTCTGATATCTGATGCACCTTCAGAATCAGTTGATCTTTGTTGTTCAATCCCGGGGAAAATATTCAACTTCGTCCCCGGCAACGGTGCCAGAAATGTTGGTGCCGGAAGTCACTCCTGGACTGCTAGCAGGAGCAGAGCACGACGCCCATCAATTTAATGTCACGATTTGTTTGAAAGGGGGTGATCAAATGGAGGTGAACTCAGAACAGTCGTCTCAACTCAGAAACTAGGCCAGGCATGCATGAACGAGTGAGGTCTTGATAAACTTCAAACAGTGAGTTGCAATAAAGGGTGAGTAGGGGGAAGAATTCATGAGAAGGGTGCGAGGGTCTACCATAAACGTCAGTTTCATAACACACTGAAGAAGAATGCATTCAAACAGAAGATCTTCTTATATTCAAACACAAAAGACCAGAGAATACAATGATGCCATAATAAATCCTTTATCATAACAAAATCACAGTAATCCACGTGAATCCTTTGACTGTGAACTCTCTGGCATGAGATGAAACAAAGATGGAAAAAGGAGAACTATTTGTTATAAACCAAGAAGTCTCAAACACAAAGGCATAACCAAGAAACCAGAATGTTCACTGAAACTTTACAGTTGGGAGCTAAGCTCTACCATCGATAGAGACAAAAATGGCAAGAATGCCTACATATACTCAAAATAACAACAGCAGCAGAACCAAGATACTACATTGAAGGCTTTGCGTCTGCATGGCTTTTGACACTCTGCAGCCGCAATCTTTGAATGATCGTGCAACTTATGGCAGACGCGATCAATCTTCTGACAGTTTCATCGGCGAATCGACGTGCCTTTAATTCAATGCAGGACGTCCCCATTATGGCGGAGACGATATCTAACCACCACCAACCGCTTCAATAACTACTTTCTTGGGATCGAGGACGATCTGGCCAACTCAACACCTTGGGATGTGGAAGACTTCTCGCGCTTCCACCTGGAATAACTGAATGGCTTGAGGGATAAGCATGGAGGCCTTTAAGCGAATGACGGGGCGCATGATAGGAGTGATGGAATCGGATTATGAGGGCGTGGAAGAAGTGGCGAGGTATGGGAAGGGTGACAGAGGATGATTCATGGCGGAAAACATCAAGCGAAAGGGAGGAAGGCGGGAGATAACGAACTTACCTTTGGGTGAGAGGCTGATGCGGAAAGGAGTGGGACACGTGGCAAGCAACGAGTGGATGGTGAGAAGAAGGGAGGGCTACGTGGACCAAAGATGGGAGGTGGGTTGATGACACATGTGAGCAGGGGGAAAAGGTGGAAAGGAAGATGACACGATGGGAAAATGGCCCATGCAGGTTAAAGACAGGGTAGCTGAGAGGGATGAGGCTACTCATGAGCCGTCGATTCAGGTGCATCGATCTAGGCCGTCGAAAAGCTGCATCTGCGATTCCGGACCCCCCCCCTCTGCTTAAAGGTAGAAAGGCAGGGGGGGTCCAGAATTGTCTTCATCGTCGTTGATCCGGGCGCGCTGATCTAGGCCATTGGAGAGGTGCGTCCCCGATTCCGGACCTCCCCCCCGCTTAAAGGTAGAAAGGCAAGGGGGGTCCGGAATCCAACATGCACCGTTGATCCGGGCGCGCAAATCACTGCCATTCGAATTTGATTGTGATTTACTTTGGGCACATTATCATCCGAAACTTTGGACAAGTAGGTTTTTAACCCATTCTTTCGCGTTCTAGCCCCCCTTACAAGAAATATCGCTAACAGGTAGTAGAAGACTTTGATAAATAAGACTCCGAAGAATAATATGAAGAAGAAATTGAAGAGGCAGAAGTTGACTTCCGAGAAGAATTAATGAGTGCCATAGAAGTTATCAGAAGAGAAAAGAAGAAAAACAAGAAACTACAAGCAGAACTAGATAAGAAAAAAGAC
>ML795157.1:199034-223704 GCA_009831015.1 Picea engelmannii
ACTGGTGTACTGTGTATGTGTGTGATTGTTTATTTATTACTGCTCATTATTGGATAATAATTCTACATTGATATAACATTTGAAGAAAAAGGATTATAATTATGTTATTACTGATTCACCCCCCCTCTCAGTAATCCAACACAAGTGTTGCATGGCACTAGTCCTTATCAAGAAAATTTAAAGATATGCAAGAATTATGTAAGATAAAAATAGTTGACACTGCATATCCTTATTGTGTAAGTTCATTGTTATTGATAAAACCAAAACCATTTTGAATCAAAGTTGAAATTCAGGAAAAAATTAAAATATAAATATAGATTATTATGAAATTATAAATCGGCGTTCAATATTAAAATCGGGCTTGTCCCTGTACATGGACAACCAAATTCAGGCTTGTCCCTGTACAGGGATAGGGTCGAATTCAGCGTTGTCCCTGTATAGGGACAAGCCCAAATTAATCCTTGTCCATGACAAGCCCGAATTCAACCATGTCCATGTACAATATTAAATTGGGGTTGAATATTAAAATCGAGCATGTCCTTGTACATGGACAAGGTCGAATTCATGCCTATCCCTGACAAGGGACCTCGAGTGTTTTCCATATGGGCATTGAAGATTTAAATATGTGGATGAAAGAAATGTTGTCATTTAGCTTCCTAAAATGATGATGACCATATAAGTTGACTAACAATACTGAATAGATAGGTGAAAAAAGTTTATAATATAGGAATGAATGTGATAAATATACTACTTTTTCAGCTTTATAATGGATTGGTGAGTTGTAATTTCCACATACATCTCTTTAGAAGCGCATGACAATTCTATTTCTGTTCCTCCTGAAACTTCTGATGAGACAGTTGAGGAAGAGGTACCAGAAGAGGAAGACTCATCTCTTTCTGTTTTCGAGCACTTTTCAGAAAATATTTTCCAAACAAATTTTGAAACTGTCCACCCCTACAACACCAGGAGTAAAATACAAAACAAGCCCCCACTAGAATCAAGTAAAAATGTGTTTCCAAAACAAATAAAGAAAAATGAAACTAGGAAAAATTTAGCTGCCCCAGTTTTAGAGTATGATTTAATTGAAGATCTAAAAAAAATTAAGGGAAAATATTTCTTTTTTTGAACTGCTGAAATTTCCTCTTATTTTGCAGAAAATGCTTCAAAGCATCGTTGAAAACAACAAAAAGAATGATGTTAGCAACAAAAAAACAACAGAAATTGACTTGAACACACCTAAAACTGTCCCAACTAAAAAGACATCTGGACATCAAGACAAAAGGGACTTAGCATAAAAGACTTAGCAAACCTAGACAAAATTGTTTCAGGGACAACAATAAACAATCAGCAGAATTTTGTTGTTTCCACACAGAAAAATGTCCCCCCTTTTTTATTAACTTTTGAAATTTTTAATAGGAATGTACATAATTGTATGGGTGACTCTGGTGCATCATCAAATGTGATGCCTTTGTCTGTATGCCAGAAAATTAATGCAGAAGTAAAACCTTTTGATCTTAAAATCATTCAGCTAGATCGAATGAATGTTAAGGTGATCAATGAGCTTAAGAATGTGTTGATCATATTATCATCCACTGCTAAAGTTCATCAGATAATTGATATTATCGTTGTTGATATTCCTGAAGTTTATGTTCTGTTTTTAAGCAAATATTCGTTAGAACAGCTGCACAATTATTTTTCTACAGACTGGTCTCACTTGTGGCTACCAAAAAATGGACAGCCCAATAAAATCAGAATAAACAAAGAACATTATCTTAAGCATACCATGATAGATCTGAACAATCCAAATGAGCCTTTCATTACCTCCACAAATTCGATTGAAACACAAGGAATGAATACCTTTTTTGGTAATTTCATGACCGAAATTTCCTCTGTTATTGATCCAGGACAACAATATGAAGTTATAGCCTATACTCAAGTACCGACTTTTCCAAATACGCCAAGTATTGCTAATGACGTATAGATCCGGTCCCTATATTTCGATGGATCCAAATCCCGAGAAGGAGAAGGTGTTGGTTTTGTGCTCATCGATCCTACAGGTAATAAAACATTTATTGCTTGTCTATTAGAGTTTGAATGAACTAAAAACACAGTAGAATACGAAGCACTTCTGCAGGGACTTAGGAAAGCACTGGACATGGATGTGAAAACTTTGATAGTATTCGGTGATTAATAAATCATGGTCAAACATGTAAGAAATGCAATACACTGTTTATCTCCACATATGAAGAGTTATCAAGCCGAGTTATGGAGTTTAATGCATAAATTTTTAACATTTAATATAAATTCTATTCCTAGGATGAGTAATTCAGAAGTTGATCTACTGGCCAATGTTGCTTCTAAATTATTGCCCATTGAAGGTCTTTCTTCTAATGTATTTTTGATTGAATTGTTATTCAGGATGTCGATTCTAGATAACGTCATGAATTGGTGAGTATTCGATGATGATCAATAGATCAATAACTTTCTGCATATGGAGGACACCTTCCAAGATGCAGTTATTGATGAAGGCACTCACGACAAGAATCTCCAAGACTTCACGGTAATATCTGATCCTTGATCTCCTGAATCAACATCCGAGCTGGTAAAATCTATCCCTAGATCTGTTGTGAGATTATAGAAATTTTATGACTTTCATGAAAAGTTTAGAGGGGTATTTGATTGCAAAACTAACAGTTCCTCTTTGATCTATGAAACTGTTAATTTAGGAACAAGAGATAATCCTCAAAATATTAATTTGGGAAAGGGATGTTCCGAGCAAGAAAGATTCGCTTTCATAAAATTATTTAAAGAATTTAAAGATGCATGTGCTTGGATGTATGATGACTTGAAAACTTTTGATCCAGACATCATATAGAATGTAATCCCTATGAAACCCTAGACTCAGCCTTTTCAACAGAAATTGAGGAAAATGCGTCCTAAATTGAAACCTATTGTTAAAAAGGAACTAAACAAATTACTAACAGCAAAGATAATTTTTCTGGTCAGGTATACTCAGTGGGTGTCTAACTTGTTCCCTGTAAGGAAGAAAAGTGGTGAAATTCGACTTTGTGTCAATTTTTGAAACCTAAACCGAGCGTCTAATAAAGACAACTACCCTGTTCCTCCAATGGAACAAATTCTACAACAGGTGTCTGGTTTCGAAAGACTATCTTTGCTAGATGGTTTTTCAAGATACAACTAGATCCTTATGTCTCCTTCAGACCATCTTAAAACCACCTTTCGTACCCGATGGGGCACTTACACCTACAGGAAAATGCCTTTTGGACTGATAAATGTCGGTGCCACTTTCTAGAGAGCAATGAATATTTCTTTCCTTTGCCTCATTAGCCAGTCAGTTGTGATCTATCTTGATGATGTCATTGTCTTTTCTAAAAACAAGAAAGATCACCTGTCTCACCTTAAGGTTGTCTTTGAACGATGTCGCAAGTTCGACATATCACTCAATCCTAAGAAATCCGTATTTGCAGTAGAGCAAGGAAAACTTCTTGGGTTCATAGTATCTAAGGATGGAATTATTATTGATCTCGAAAGAACCCAAGCCATTCCTAAACTTCCCCCTCCTTCTTCTAAAAAGGCCATGCAATCCTTTTTGGGCAATATTAATTTTGTGAGAAGATTTGTCCGAAGTTTCTTGGAAATGGTTCGGCCTCTACAAAATATAATTAAAAAGGATGTTTTGTACCGATGGGGACCACAAAAAAGTCAGGATTTCAATTCAATTAGAAAAACAATAATAGAATCCCCTTCCCTGATTAGTCCTGATTTTTCTCAGGATTTCACTCTTTACATTTTCGCCTCTGACAGATCCTATGTTGTTGTGCTTACACAAAAAAACGTTGAAATCAATGAGATACCCATTTCGTTCATAAGATTTGTTTTTAAAGGAGCAGAAATTAATTACCCAGTAGTAGATCAACATGCATATGTTATTTTTAAAGTAGTGAAACACTTCCGGTCTTACCTGTTGAAATCCAGAACCAAAGTGATTGTTCCCTACCCCATTGTAAGAAACTTGTTAGTACAAAAATAGCTGGGTAAGAAAAGGGAAAATTGGATGACATCACTACATGAATATGAAATTGAAATAACTCCTACCCAAATTGTTAGAGGTCAAGGCATGTGTAAACTAGTGGTTGATTCAATTGAGGAACAATAAAGTCAAATAAACACATCAACTGTAAATCAACATGATGAAAAACAGATCAGTTGTGCACAAGTTACACCCAATTATTGGTATGAGAACATTAGATTCTATTTAACACATGGATATGATCCCCACAATATTGATACCAAAAACAGAAGAACAGTTAGGCTTAAATCTGCATCTTTCCAGTTAATCAACGATATATTATTTCGAAATAACTTTGATGGTGTTTTTCTGCGTTGTTTAGAAAAGGAGGAGTCTGAAAAAATGTTGATTGAACTTCATGCTGGTGATATCAACGATCATTTTGGTGGAGATACCACTTCCCACAAAGTGATAAGGGTTGGATACTATTGGCCTACCTTGTTTAAAGATTCCCATAAGCTAGCCCGCAAATGTGTAATCTTCCAAAAGGCTGCAATACGGGTGAAAAAGGCAACTTTTCCTTTGCAACCTGTTATTGTAGATGCACCTTTTCAGCAATGGGGCTTAGACATAATTGGACTGATCAATCCCCCTTCTTCGCAAAAGCACAAGTGTCAAGTACATCCTCATAGAAACATACTATTTTACAAGATGGTCTGAAGCTTTACCTTTAAAAGTGGTCAACACCAATCAGGTAGTGTCTTTCTGAACTTCCATATCATCACTCGATTCAGAATTCCTGAATGTCTTGTTTTTTACAACGCCTCATATTTTCCATCCCTTGATATGAATGCTTTTTCTTTGGAAAAAGGAATTAAACTAAAGTATTATGCCAGCTACTATCCTCAAGGGAATGGTCTAGTGGAATCGACAAATAAGAATTTAATCAAGATTATAAAAAGGGCAGTTTCAAAAAACTACAAGAATTGGCACAATGCACTGTACAATGCACTTTGGGCTGATAGGGTAACTCCAAAAGATTTCATTGGTAATTCTCCCTTCTTCCTCATTTACGGAAGAGAAGCCATCCTCCCCCCACATGTCTTACTTCCTTCTCTACAATTATCATAGAAAATTCAAGAAGGAGAGTGTCCACCTCTAGAAAACCGGATAAATGCTTTATTAAAACTAGAAGAGGTGAGGACACAAGCTAAACAGAAACTGGATAAGCACCAACAAATTTTGAAGAGTTGGTTTGATGAAACTCTTCTGATGGGAATTTTGAAGTTGGATATTTGGTTCTCAAGTGGGACAAAGTGCATGAGGGTAAGGGGGAACATACCAAGTTCCAAAACCTGTGGTTGGGACCATTTGTAATTTCTGAAAAATTGGGTCCTATCTCTTTTCGTGTGCATAACTTGGAGGGATAACTGGACTCTTTCCCAGTGAAAGGCCAGGCTCTCAAGAGATATTTCGCTTGATGATTTCTTATCCACCCTTTGTAAATATTTTTAATTTTCATTTCTGCTGTTGATTTTGGTTCTTTTCATTTTGCTTGATTTTGATTTGTTTTCTAAAATGATTATGTCTTAATCACCATTCATTTGTTTAAGGGAATCATAATTCTTATTCATTAGCAGCAGTTGGTAACATTTCAAGCACCTGAATAGTAAATTCTAAACTCAGATCAGTAGAGGAAAGTTTTTTTCTAATCAATGTTACTTGTTTCTCATTAAAGTCACAGGAAGATGCGATTATCCTTAATAAACTTCTAACGTCGTCCCTGTATTAATGAGGACAACTCAATTGTGCTTTCCCATCCTAGAGATGGTTTCTTAATGGAAACCTAATTGTCCAAATCATGATGAAGATCATCAGAATAGAAAAATGATTCTTAAATGATCGATCTTTTCATTTACAGATCATGAGATTTTCAGTATCACCCCACTCTATTGAATATCATGAAGTTCTGCAAATTATAAACAAAATTTAGAGAGTTGAAAGCATTGTAATGTGTGGGAAGTGTTTACAAACACGTCGAGACACTGAATAGGTCTACTGGCAGCGGGTAAATGCACTCATGATACTAAGGCAACTTCGTCGAGGTGCTGAATAGGCCTGCTGGCAGCGAAGCAATGCTAGGTTTAAGAAGATCCTCATGTATGCATTTTTATTTGATCAAGTATAAAGATGTTTTTATCATGAATGGACGACTCTTGGACATGATAGAGGTGTTGGAGTGGGTTAAATGATATCCCTACCGAGGCTATGGACATCTACTGACAGCAGTGGCCCTGTCAACGGTATGGAAGTCACATGCATAAACATCGCTACACTTGTGATCAAAACAAGATACCAAATTACAATTTTTGGACATAAATGCATCCAATGATATATCTGTACTATTTTCTGAGTTATTATCAAAATGCTTGATCTTTCGTTAATTGTCTCTCAAATTTATTTCATCTGTGCCCCTGATATAAATGGTTGGTGATGCAGAGATAACTTCTTCTCCCAACATGTCACCATTGTTGGAAGCCACCAATTCTGTCAATTTTATCATGATTAAAAATCATCAAAAAGAGATAAACTCCTTTCTGTAGCTGCCTCCTCCCTATATTTATAAATGATTATGTATTTAGGTGCCGAGGTGATTTATTGGGCTAACTTACTTTATGAGTTTTTTCATTTTATATTTCGTTCGTTTTGTTTAAATTTCATGACTGCAAGCATGAAATTCAAATGAAAACTTCACTTGTGTAATCATTCTGTAGTATGTGTTTTTTCTTCTATTATTTTAGCTAAGAGATTACATTTTAATGGAACCTATATGTGTTACTAAGTTTAAATTTCATAACCTCATTGATTAACTGACTACCACATATTATGGAAAATATGATTTGATTAGTTCTATGGTTGATTGTATGGTCTAATTATTCGATATCCATAATCGCGCTGCAACTTTAGGTTAACAATTGATATATGGTTTTTTCTCTATCAGTCATATTGTTGTCATGTCACTTGGTACAGGTCTGATGAACCCATGTATACACCTCATCCTACTGTCCTATACATTTAATGACCCACATTCATTGTTTGAATTGGAATTTTATAGTGGTTGAGGGTTTGATCTTCATTATGTGTAATGGCTCATAGGTCTACGTGCCCTCTAGTTTTCTATCTCCCCAAACTTAAGTTATCAAGCATGACGGTCTCCAAAATTCATAGGTATCGGGTCATTTTAGTTTTCACAAACCTCTCCTTGATACTTTTTTATTGGAATTAGAAGCCTCCCTCCCATGATATCTACTGTGTTTATTTGACAGTGACCATGGCCCCTGTGGTTTGAATCGAACCTAATGGCTATTAAGCCCTTCCTGCCCACGACGATGCCATAAATTATTTACAGGCTCACGGTTGGGATGTCTTCATATGGAAATTCAAAGGTTACAACCTTGTGGTTGCACATTCCTTTGCTCAAATGTTTGATGGGTTTAGATCCAAAGTCAGGGATGTGAAATTGGAGGTCACAAAAGACTCTATAGCCCCGGTGACAGGACTCCCACAGGAAGGTGAAAAGTGGTTCAAAAATGCTAAACTGGAAGGTGTTCCATGGAGCATGTTCATGTTCTCTCGCAAATCTACCTGCTGCCCTAAAGGTATTCCTATTACCCTCCTAAAACCTCGATGGAACAACCTTATTTTGATTCTGAAACAGTTTATAACATGCGAAGGCAGGTATGGTTTAGTATTTTTATACCACATCTGAATGTTGATGTTGTTCCTAGGGTTTAAACTAAACATGCCCTTCTACTTGTTGATGAGCCGATATAAAATGTCAAAATGTTATAAGAGACAGATATTGAAACCTCTGTTAGGCCTCTTTCATCACATGATTATAATGATTCTGTTGGTATCGCACTTGTTACACATTATTTTAGTCACCCTGGTGATGTTTCTATAACATGTGTTCAAGCTCCCAAAAGAACCTTTCTGCATGGGAAAATTGAATGACTTTCTCTTCAATAAAACCTTGTGAAGGAAGGACGTCATGGTCCAAGCATAAGATACAGTGCGACGATGCTTGATCACCACAGTCTATCCTGAAACTAGTTTGCAGCGTTTTCGCAGGCTGTCCTATAGCCACGGTGCGGCGATGTTGAAAGACTAAGGAAAGGTCGCAGTTCACAAAGGTTCTAGAAGGGAATATTCTAGAATATGAGGTGGCATCCATATGGTTGGGATTCTACTCGCTTATCTGATTTGGTGGGCTCATCCTAATCTCTTTAACCATCTATATTTCTCCTATATAAGAATGGGGTTCTCATGGAAAAGGTTAAGAAAACAAGTAAGAAAGGAATTAATGAAGGAATAGGATGAGAATTGTGTGAGGGATTCTATTTCAATTGATGCTTGAGTTTTTCATTTTTCCATTAATTTATTGTGGATCCTCTTCATGCAAGTTTGGAGCAAGTGTGTGTGTTGGAGAAAAGGGCCATTGAAAGGGAACCTTGCAACATCAAGGTTGTTTGGTTGTATCTTCCACTTTTACTTAATATAATATAGTGGCATGCTTCTTTCCCATAAAATCATTCTCATTTTATTACATGACTCCTTGATCGCATGTGTAAGTTTTCATTGAATATACTATTGTTGCTTTCACTTTCGTTGGTTTGTGTTTCATTGCAGATCCAATATCACAAGAGCACCGAAGAGGAGTAAGGACCATAAAGATACAAGGAAGCGATATTCAAAGGTATGTCACTCATCTCTTGTTTGATAGTAAATTCAATGATTAAATATCAGGGAAAGCATCATGCCTTGTCTTGTTTTGTTCTATATCCAGGTGGATCTAGGGAGATCATTTTATGTCCACATTTACGAATTTATCCAATAACAAAATTTGCGACCATACTGGGTCCCAGAGGCCGAGAGAAGTAGTGGCAAGGTTTCCATTAGAGATATCTGGGACATCCATTGTCAACCCCTCTAGGTTCTTCTCAATCACCTCATAATCAGTAATAGCCAATCCTGCTACCTCGACTGCCTCCCCTTGTCTCTAGATGGGGGATGTAACTGGAGGCTGATGCGATCCTACATCTACGTTGTCAAAGGGTTTTTGATTAGTCATTGGATTACAAACATAAAAAACATTTCATATTTCAAAATTCATAAAAACATTATAAAAACAAAATTTGCTTCTTACCCAAGTTCCCCCATTGAGAACCTTCAGGTAGAACCAAGTCTAGATCACCTCTAAAGTCCAAACCGACATACGCATAATCATATACCATCAGTAGTTGAGGCCTCAACCAATCAAAGAACACGTCATTAGATTTGATGATGGGGTCGGTCACATGCTGAGCCATGAGGTCACACCACCACTTCATTCTTGGATCTTGTGGGTCCGATATGCCTCACTATACTTGTAAGCGCAAGTGTGGAACCCTCTCCAGGAAGAAGGACACTAAAATAGACCCATACCCAAACTGTTTCAAGTCACTTTTCTTACACTTTGTCAATTGTTTCTTCATGATCCAAAGAATCTCGTCACACTAGTTAAATACCTGGGGCTCCATGCACTCCACTGCATACTGGAATTAAATCTGGAGACCCATATGAGGAGATGCACTCCCCATGATCCATGATATAGTGAAAATGATAGTTCGAAGGGGTAAATCTCGGACATACTTAATGGAAACCTTGCCACTATGTCTCTCAGCCTTTGGATCACAATACCAACGAATATACTCACTCATTGGTAGACTGCCACCTCTACTTCCTATCAATGTCACACGGTATCCACGGTGAGATAATCCCATCAAAAAATAGATATCCTCGATATCTAAAGAGATTATGTGGGCTCCCACATGGAATACCTGTTGATCCACATCCCACATGTGGACTAAATACTGAAGCAACGTCAATTGGGCCCTCATGCCCTGGATCTTAAAGAACTTTAGTATCCCACACTGTCGAAGGGCATTAACCATGCCCAAGTCATTCCCGATGAAGTAATCATCGTCCTCATGTTCTCTCTCCCTCCACGCCAACATTCTAATAGTCAAAAACCTACATTGGAGCCATAAGGAGAAGTCAACATATTTATTTTTCTTTATTGAGAATTTTTATTGGCCAAACGTACATGAGATATTTTTGAGTTGCGCACGATGTAGGTGAGTTTTATACACAGTTTGGAATCACCGCAGGTCAGCCATAAGGCCACCTGCAAAAACCTGCAGTTTCTGTAGGGCACGATATAAGCCACCTGCGGCGATCCCCACATGCACTTACCCTCATATAATCTAACTCAAAAACTACTTTTAACGAACAAAAAAAGAAATTAATCCATGGAAAATGAAGAGGACAAGAAGATTACCTTTTTAGCAGAAGTTGTTCATCGAATGGTTGCTCGTGCCTCCCGCAATCCGTAGTGGAAGTTTGAGGTAAAATAGGGTTTTTTGGACAAGTTTTAGGTAAAATGACAATGGAATGGTAAAAAGGAGTTTTTACCTATATTTATTAAATTTTTACTTTTTCCATTGATATTTTATATTATTTTATGCATTTTACCTAAAACCTAAAGTTCTAATGATATTGTAAGTGTTTTGATTTTTCACAGGTGAAGAATCTGAGAGCCTAAAGGATGGAACAAAGATACGTTTTTTTGTTTGTTTTTACGTTTGTCGCATGTACAAATACTTTTTTAGGTTTTTCAAGAAAAACCTCGAGCTTAGTATTTGTTTGTTCTCATGATTGAAAATCAATGAGAATGCAACCAAGTATACTTTTGTCGTATTTTCGTACTCGTCATGGTAACACGAAAAAACGAAACTTATGGAGTATCCTTTAAGCTCTTTTCATGCTTCGTAAAAATGAAAAGATTGTTGAGCGACCTTTTTCTTTTCATGATCATAAAAGTATTTGAAGAAAATGTTTGATGGGTGGTAGGTTATCACTTTTTCGGTCTCATCAAACTAATTTACAAAAAAGGATTTGGGAGAGTTCTCTTTAAGTGTTTTTCAGACTCTCTAAATATGAAAAACACCCGAGTTTTCTCTCTTTGGATTTGTTAAACAAACATTGAAAGACCTATATGGAACTGAACCACTCCTTATTAGGGTTCGTTAAACATACTTCGAGGGACTGGTTCAAAGGATGAGCTTACATCAACAAGCATATGTTATCCTCCTCAAGCTTGCGTAAAAATAAAGAGGTACTCGCTAGAAATCGTGGGGGGAAATTTGGGAAAGAAATGTGTCTCTATATTTGTGTTAGTGGAAGTAATAGTCGCTCTTGAACATGACACACCCTTCATCATTGAATTTGGTTTGGGAAATTCATTTGTCTCTCATTTGGCCTTCCACAATTTCATATCTTGGGTCGTCTCTGAGTCAATGCTGCCAAGACCATTGTCGTGTCGTTCATATGTTCAAGAGAAGTCCAACCCTACACAAGCCTTCTATCGAGTCGACCATCTACAGTTATCAATTCCTACCATGTTGGCCTTCCCTGTGTCAGTTTCAAATCATTTTCATACTTTGATCTACCTCAAATCTGTTACTTATTTCATGTCATTGATGGGGGATACATCAAGGCCCTCATGTGATGAGTTTGTTCTCGTTGACTTCAACTCATTATCCAGGAACAAGACTTAGAAATCAATTGGTACCTTAGAACCTGCATGCCTCAATGGCAGGTTTCTTCGCTTTCGACAGTGGGTTCACATCATTGACCCCTGATTGAGAGATTCTATCTAGTGCTCGACTTAAGCTCATTTTTTCGCATTTGTTGAATTGTACTAAAGTACCTTGGGATTCATTAACATCAATGGTGATTTCCCTCGCACTTGTTAATGGTTTTCATCAATGGTCGATAATCAATTGGTTTCTACCATGTACGACTTCAGCACCTGTAACCACATGGCTAGATTCATACCTATGGACGATGAGATTGAAGACCCTGGATCTCATTATTTCGATCCAGGTTGTGATGGAGTATTTATGATTTGTATTGATAGATAGATCCACTTTGTATGTCTCGTAGCTATGCCCAAGTTTGGGTTTTCTAGAACATAGATCCATAGTGTATTCTTGGTGTCTATGTAGAATCTTGATGACATGGATACATAGTGTATGATTGGTGACCATGACGAACATTTATGATTTAAATCACTTGTATTCTGAGCATGGGAATTCCTACCTCAGAAGTGGTATTATATTGCACAGATGCTTGATTGTTTTCAGTTTCCCTATTGGTGCGCTCCTTGTTTTCGACACACACACACACATTCTACAAAGTATTTCGGCTATCATGAGTTCCATCCTCATACTTTTGGGGGAATTTTGTTACACATTATTTTAGTCACCCTGGTGATGTTTCTATAACATGTGTTCAAGCTCCCAAAAGAACCTTTCTTCATGGGAAAATTGACTGGCTTTATCTTCAATAAAACCTTGTTAAGGAAGGACATCGCGGGCCAAGCATAAGATACAGTGCGACGATGCCTGATAGCTGTAGTCTGTCCTGAAACTAGTTTGCGGCATTTGTGCAGGCTGTCCTATAGCCAGGGTGCGATGATGTTGAAAGACTAAGGAAAGGTCGAAGTTCACGAAGTTTCTAGAAGGGAATCTTCTAGAATATGAGGTGGCATCCATATGGTTGGGATCCTACTAGCTTCTCTAATTTGGTGGGATCATCCTAATATCTTTAACCATCTCTCTTTATCCTATATAAGAATGGGTTTCTCATGGAAAAGGTTAAGAAAACAAGTAAGAAAGGAATTAATGAAGGAATGGGCTGAGAATTGTGTGAGGGATTATATTTCAATTGATGCTTGAGGTCTTCATTTTTCCATCAAGTCATTGTGGATCATCTTCATGCAAGTTTGGAGCAAGTGTGTGTGTTGGAGAAAAGGGCCACTGAAAGGGAACCTTGCAACATCAAGGTTGTTTAGTTGTATCTTCCACTTTTACTTAATATAATACAATGGTATGTTTCTTTCCCATAAAACAATTCTCATTTTATTACATGACTCCTTGATCACATGTGTAAGTTTTCATTGATTATATTATTGTTTCTTTCACTTTGGTTGGTTTGTGTTTCATTGCAGATCCAATATCACAAGAGCACCGAAGCGGAGTAAGGACAATAAAGATAAAAGGAAGCGATATTCAAAGGTATGTCACTCATCTCTTGTTTGATAGTAAATTCAATGGTTAAATCTTAGGGAAAGCGTCGTGTCCTGTCTTGTTTTGTTCTAGATCCAGGTGAATCTAGGGAGATAAGTTTATGTTCGCATTTATCGATTTATCCAATAACAACACCTGTCTCAAATTGGGGACACTTGGGAAAGCTTCTCGAGTCAGAATATTTTTTCCCAAACCAACAACACAATGAACTCACCTTTAAATGTGAACTCCAATTCTGATAATCCTGTGACCCGGAGTCAAGATTTTGATTCACATAATGACTGTGAAATTAATGAACCAATTTCTGTTACTTTTCAAACCACCCTGGGTAAAAAACCACGATGCATTTGTGCACCCAGAAAATCATTAGAAGAGGTAGTGGATGTTTTAAAAGAGAAGGTTTCTTCTGATCCTGTTAATGAAATGAATACGGGTTTTAATGACAAACCTATTGTTAAGAAAATTCATAAGAGAAAGAAACATGATAAATCAAATTTGATTTTTATGAACAAGAGAGTTGGCCAATTGATATCCAAGAGTCCATGAAATTGAAAGTAGGATCATTTTATCTCTATCTCAATGATTGAGGTCAATGATCACTTCTCAGACGACGATATCAACGATTTCCTTGCACTAGAAGATCTGGATAATCAATGTATTGGGAATGAAACTATTGGTCAAGACGAGCAATATGACTTTGTCTCTAGACTACCTTCATTTTTGAAAGGCCAAGAGGGCTTTGCTGGCATTAGCCATGACTTCAAACAAGCCAAAGGAAGAGCCAAAGCGTCCATTGCTGAGTACACTCAACCTCGGCATGATATAGCATCGGTACATTGTGAAAATTGATTATACTGGGTAGAACGCTATTACAGACACATACCATATCTACAGGCACAGTTAAAACATCTGGTTGCTCGCAATTCTCTGCTTGAATGAGAAAATCAAGAGTTGAAGGAATGGACAGATCAGGAAAGTAAAAGGCCCAAGAGATCCGATAATATAATCATTAGACATGAAACCAACTTCAATTCCATCATTAATTCACAACTATTTGACCCTTCACTATCTAATTTCTAAAATGGTAAAAGTTGTTTTTTATTTTATTTCATTTTATTCTGTTATGAAAATTGAATAGGAATATTTAATTTTTATTTTCTTTTTTAATATAAGACTAGCTACAGAATCTCACGATTCTGTAGCCACTATATTTTTGAATGTTAGTTGGCATTATTTTTTGAATATCAATTTCATTTTGTTATCTACAGGAAAATGATGATTATGGTGTTATTTACATGGAGAAACTATCTTGGATCATGCACTGTATAGTTCTGTAGTTTCTTTCTTTTTCATAAGACTTTGTTATTATGTAATAAATTTTGAAAAACCAACTCCTACAGGAATGGTTTCCTGTTGTACTATTTTTCAAAAACAATATATTTTTGGGGGATTACACTCTATCTTGCATGATAAGAGTTTGTTAATCCAAAACTAGTTTAAATATTGATCATTGTTAGTAGTGAAGATAAATTTTTTTAGGATACTTTATGGACATGTGATTTTGAGAACTGATATGGCAAACCTACTCACCATTGGCTTTAGACCTGTGTGATGCTTACACCATTATGTTCTTTCATTGCCTTGATCTTATGAAATATTATTATGGTTGATGCAGATTTAGTCTAGTTATCATATGGTGTTTCATATTATTAAGTATTTTGATGTTGTCTATAATTTTTTATTCCATTTTTACATCTATGATTAATCTTTCATTTGATTACTATTGATTTATTCAGGATATTAAATGATAAGATAATATTAATTCTTTGAATTGAGTTTCCTTTCATTATAAGTGTTGATTATCATAAGATCACTAGATCTTTACATCTATCATTCTGTTGCTATATTCTCACTTCAACATACCGTTGAATTTATTCTTGGAGTATTAGCATTGTTCTGTCACATGTTTCCCTCACATGCAGGACAATTAGGAGCTGGAATTACACAGGAAGACAAACTCAGTTGATTTATTAGTTACAGGTTAGATTGTTTGTTATTTAGTTAAATTATTTATTAATGGAATAAGATATCATGAATTAGCTTTGACTGTTTATGTATTCTTATTTCATTCATATTTGCTTAGTATTCATTAGTTTTAGATCTTTAAATATTCAAAAAGAAAAAATAAAATGTATGTGCTTTCTTTATCTCTTTATAAACACTTTTAAGAACATCCATTTCACAAGATGACAAGTAAATCTTGCAAGCTATATATAGACTCTATATAATCATATGCACATATTCATGTTTTTATTTGAACACTTGTAATTAGTAAATTGATACTCTTAGCATCATAGCTTTTAGATTAGTTTCATTTCTTTTATTATTTTTAGGACTTTAGTTGGCCAACAGAGCCATTAAACCCGTCGGGTCATTTCAACCCAAACGGATTGTTTTATTTAGACAACCTCGGTTTGGATTTGACCTTCCAGTTGACAGTGTGTCACATACACCTGTCAACAGGAGGATGATTTTTCCTTCGTTTATCTGCATATTTTGGGGGCTAACCATCTTTTATCAACGTCTACTTCATCGTCGGAATGCTCTGTTCATTTGTTTTTTCTTTTTCTTCCTCCTCTTGTTGAATGTTTTGCACTTCCTTGTCCATTTTGTCCTAAATATATTAGGTTGGCCCGTTTGCATTTTTCTACTCATAATCAATAGGATTGACCTTGGGGAAGTGCCTCTCATTCTGTAGGTTCTCTGAGATTTTTGTCTGTATGCCTGGGATGTCACTTCCTGGCTCTCATTCCTTATTACTTTAGTGAGAATCAACTTTTTTTGTTTATGTTGTCCTCAATATGTATTTCTGTTGGTCCAAAGCCTCAAACAGGTGAATCACTTGCTTTTGTGTTTGGATGGATGGATCGCCTTCTTTATTGAATCAAATAGTTGATGTGATGGAGTTTGTTCCCTGTCCGAATGATGTTGTATTGACTCAGTGTGGACTTCCTCGACGGAATTTTATTTCTCTATGTTGAGGGTTTCGATATAAACATCAGCCGACTCGACTGAATGACTGAATTTTGTTGCTTTTGATGACTTAGTGATTATGAGTTGCCTTTTATTTTTCTTTGTTGGTCATTCTTCTACGATGGGTACTAGATATACTGGGGGTGATTCCCTGGCTAATTTGATTGCTTCCTCAGGTGTTATTTTCTTACTTGGCATTGTTCTTCGCCTTAACTCCCATTTTGTCGTGGTTGTTGTGACCTTTGTCGGGCTTACAATAGTAGTTTTGCTTTCTAGGTTTTTCTATCTTTTTATCCCTCTTTTTTCGATTTTCCTAATTGTGCTCTTGATGTGCTTGACCTGTTTCTTTTTTTCTTTATATTTCTACATAGCCTCCTTCATTCCTTGTCTGACCAAGGAACTATATATTTGTTTCATGACGGTAGTGTCTTGTCGAGTTTTCTTTATCTTCTCAACAATCTTAGTGGTAATACTTGAAAAATTCTCTTGTATGATGGGGTCATTAAAGTCGATTCCCTCATTCGATTGGAATGTTTCCCTCCAAATTTCATCTATGTCTATTTCTAGCTCTTGTTCCTCGACAAACTTTTTTCCCTTGTTATTTTTGGTTGGTTTCTTCCTTTTACCTGGGGATGGATTTACAGGCATAACTGTCAAGGCTTGTAAATCCTCAATGAAAGGAATTGTATACAGAGCTACTTCTCTTTCTTATTCCTGCTCCCCATCAATCAGTGGTAATACAAAAGGTACCCTTGTTTGTTGTGCTTCAGGGGGAATTTATAGCTCCTCCTTGATTTGTATTTTCAGTTCTATGAAAACTTCTTCTATTGTCGGTTGGTAGTGTAGTTCTTTTGGCTTAGGTGTTGAATTGACTCTGCACCACAACTTTGTGTATTCGAGGCCGATTTGAATATGGTAGGGTGATGGTAACACCCAACAAACTACATGTTCGACCTGCCATCTATGTGTACTGTCTTTCAAACCTGCGACCCATAGTTGAAATATCTATTGTGGTGGAAATGAGCTTGACGTTCCTGTTGGATTAGACGAAAAGACTCTGTACTTCTCCATTTTCATGAATTTCTTAACTGTAAATGTTGGATCTCCGGAACAACCATATTGTTCTATTTCTAGCCAAATTAATAATGAGGAAAATTGATGGCCTTGCCGGAATATTGGCATTATTTGTAGTTGGTTCTGATTGTGTCGGTTAGGTGTTCCGCCCAATTGAACCTTTCAACATTCTTATAAACTTGTGTTATTTCTTCGAACATTATAATTTGTATATCTGATGCTCAACCTTTCTTTGTAAATAACAATGACACTATTATTTCAGTCATGTGGGATCTTAAGTTGGTGATTTTATTAATAAGTAACCCCTTAGAATTTTTTCCGCCACTGACCCTGTCAAAAATTGCATCCAGTCATTGGTGTTGATCGATTTCAGTACCTTGGCCTCTGTCTTCATAGTACCTGTGATGTGGTAGATAAATCCGCCCGCTATTTCTATTGGTTGGTCTAGCCAAAGGTATCCTTGATGATACCGACTAACAATGAACTTCGCTGCTTCTTCCTTCCATCATCCCATGTCAACGATTTGTGGGGCTCCAAGGATTTGTTTAATTCTTGATTTTTCTAGGAATTTGGTTTCTTCTTTCCAACTGCCTTCATGCATTTCCCATTCTGTGAATTTTTTCCAATGTTTTCTCCAATCTACTTCCTCTATCCTCGACCGTCGGATATTTTGCATCTGGATTTGCAGCGGCGTTGCAGTCGCTCAGTCAAAAACTTATCTCAATCTTGAACCCTCCATTGTGTTTCCGACTTGGCCTCTCATCCTTAGAATTTTTGTATCTTGATCATTGATTTCAG
This sequence comes from Picea engelmannii, assembly GCA_009831015.1. Classification (NCBI taxonomy): domain Eukaryota; kingdom Viridiplantae; phylum Streptophyta; class Pinopsida; order Pinales; family Pinaceae; genus Picea; species Picea engelmannii. The sequence goes on from ML795157.1 coordinate 217,161, forward strand.
GAAAAAATAGTGAGTTTGTGGGTTCGACTGACTGTGTGCTCTTCTCTCTACTTAATTGCAGAGTTGAAAGTAACAATGAAGTGAAGGCATAGGCTTCTTTGATATTTATAGCCGGTAGCGAAATTGTCGGTTTGAATGCATCTAGTTGTTCTCGGATTTCATGCTCTTCTGTCATAACTATCGGTGGTACGAGTAATTCAAATGAGTGGAAATTTATATATGATTACTCGGTTGGTGTTTGTTTATGTCTCGTCATTCATTAATTGATAGATATTGTGATTGGATGTTGCACATAGCAGTGTAATTATCTATTATGTGAGTGACTGCACAACGGTCATTTCCGTGTTGTTGGTCATTAATGTTCTCGTTGGCCATTACCTGACTAGAATTAAATGTGCTTTCTTTGCTGGCGTCATTGTTTCCTCGGTCGACGTTGTCTTGGGCTTGACCCACGAGGTATCCTATGTTTATACATGGTCGGTATGTGAGACAATTGACAGATATTCTTGAGTCGACTTGTTCTTTATTATTAGGGTGACTTAGTCGATGTCGCTGGTAGCTTGTCTACTTGTTCATTTTTCTATGTTTTTCTATGTCTGAATGATGTCATCGTTCGCCATGCTAGTATGATTCATGTTCTCTTAGTATATGCTCTCTTGATTCTCTTTTTGTAAGTATTTTTTGTAAGTCAGTTGATGGGGTGGAATGTCGAGAATATCTTCTGCTTTTTGTCTTGGGATCGACCAGAGGTTGTTTTCTATCTCCATTCTTCTTTATTGTTTCTTTTATTTGATTCCATGGTGGTCCTTTAAATAATTTACCTTTTCAGTTTCGTATACCTGAATTTTTCCAACTATTTTTTGTTTATTAAATTGAAGAAGGGTTTATTTCTCGTAAGTATAATTAGTCAGTTTCTTTGATTTTAGTTAGTTCCTGTTGGAAATTCCCTACTAAATGTTTCCAACAAGGTTCTTTTATTTTACACATGGTACTTGTAAAGTAGCTAGAGAGGTAGTGGGGGGGATTAATATATGGTGTTGCCCTACCTCAAGGGTTTGGTAATAATATTGTGTGGTTTCTTCTATCTTGTTTGTGGATTTATTGTGTATTCAGTAATTGTGTTGATTATATATTCAGATCTGGTATTGGTTCTTAACAGTACTTGTTTATGCGAGAATCATTAATTAATTTATTAAATGGTTTCCCCAATAATGTTCAAATTTGGACTGCTCCTGTCGGTCGAATATCTTCTACCACATAAGGTCCAAGCCATGTTGTTTCTAATTTTCTAGGTTTACCTTTTATGTGACTGTCATATAACAAGACTAAATATCCATATTTTATGTCTTTTTTTCTTTATATGTCGATCGTGATAGGATTTATGTTGTTTCTTTTGAACCTCCTAGTGATGTATTGCTATTAGTCTTCCTTTTTTCCATCTTGTTTAATTGATACAATTGGTCATTTACACTTTTTCTTTCATCAAATTTGGCTACAGCCACAACCCTGTTGCAATTGGTACAAAATTGTAAATGGATAACAACTTCTTGTCCATAGACGAGCTTGAATGGAGTCTACCTAGTCGATCATTTGTATGTTGATATATATGCCCAGAGGATTGTAGGAATCTTGTCGTCCCAATCGTCTTATTTGAGGCCACAAATATTTGTGAGTCCTTTGTGTAATATTTTGTTAAATGGTTTGACTACCCCATTTTCTTGTGGATCGTAAGTTGTTTTTCTTCTATGGTTGATAAAAAAAAAATCTAGTAGGAATTTAATTGTTTCGTTCACAAAGTGAGTTTCCTAGTTGCTTATTAATGTTAGAGAACAACCAAACCTTGTAATTATATTCTGGTATATAAATTTTGATGCTATCTCTTTAGTACAAGATTCGACTGGATCAACTTTTGCCCACTTAGTCACGTATTCGACCACAATAATGATTTACTTAGCACTGGTTATTCTTTCCCTCTGTGTAAATCGCCTGATGAAGTCGATAGGCTAGATTTCGAATGTTCGGTTGAGGTTTATTGAACTTAGTCACATTTTATTTTTCCATAGAGGTCATCCAAACCTCTGACAACTATCAGATTTTCTTACTTGGTCCCGACAGTCTTTATGCACGGTCAACCACCATAGGCCTACTTGTAGTATCTTCTTGGCGGTCATGTTAGGCTAAAAGTGCCCCCTGACTATTCTTGCATGAGCTTCGTTAATAATATCGTCCCTTTTGTGCTTTGGTACACATCTTCTCAAAACATCATTGATTCCCAATTGTATAAATACTTGTTTATGATTGTGAAAGGTGCAACTTTGAGGGATAGAACTTTGTTTTTTCTTATTGGGAGATCCTCCAAAGATTTTCCTTCTTCTAGGAAATTAGAGATATCTTTTAACTCTTTAGGGGCAGCTTCGACTCAAAATAAATGTGCGTCAAGGAGATCATTGTCGATGCATGTCGGGTCTTCTCCCGTTTCCAGTCGTGATAGGTGGTCAGGTCGGACATTCTTTTTCCTTGGTCGTATGATTATGTCGAATTCAAATTATTTAAATAAGAGTAACCAACGACAAATATTTCCTTGATGGACTAGTTTATTGACCAAGTATATCAATGCTTGATTGTTTGTAAAAAATGTGAATGGATTTGCAAGTAAGTAGTGACAAAACATTTGTAGAGAAAATATCATTTCTAGGGCTTCCCTTTCCGTAGTCAAATAATTTATTTCTTCCTTATTCATTTTTTTACTTGCATATGCAATTGGATGATCAATTGTGTTGTCATATGGTTGTGCTAATACTGAACTGATGGCTACATTGGATGCATCGACATGGATATGAAATTTTCTTGACTAGTCTCGAAATTTTAGAATGAGGGATTCGACCAACTTATTTTTTAAGAATTCAAAGGATTCCTCAAAATCTTGGCTCCATGTAAACTCAACATCATTTTGCAAGAGCTCATCTATTGGAAAGGTGATGTTTGAATAATGGCGTATAAACTTCCTATAATATCTAGTGTGTCCCAATAAAATTTTAATTTTTTTTTTATTCAGAGGCGGCTTTATATCAAGGATCATTTTAATCTTTTCCATGTCGACCATTGCTCCCTCTTTATAGACCATGTGTCCTAGAAGGATTCCAATTGGTGTGGAAAATATGCATTTCCTGATGTTTAATGATAGTTGAATTTGTCTACAACGTTCTAGCATAAGTCAAAGTTATTGTATATGATTTTTGAATAGACTATATATTGTCAAATCATCGAAATATACAACCATAGTTTTATAGATATATTCTTGAAATGACTTAACAAATATTATCAAAAAAAATGTTGGTGCGTTGTTCAATCTAAATGGCATGATTCTGTAGCCGAAGGATCCAAATTCTGAGACAAATGTTGTTTTTGGCGGATCTTATTTTGCTATTGGCACCTAGTTATAACCTAAGAATCCGTTAGTGAATGAATACCATTCGTGACCAATGACTTCATTGATTTTTTCATCAACAAAGGGGGTGGGGAATGGATATGTCATGTGCAGTTTGTTGAGTCCCTGAAAATCAACACAAATTATTAATTTTTTGGGATCGTGTTTCTTTGGTTGCACCACCATGGGACTTTCCCATTCTTCTCTGTAGCATTCCTTCGATCTCTTTCTGGACGATCGGTTTATATTTATGCACTAATTTGTATGGTCATTTATTAATTGGATTTTCTCCAGGATTAAGTTCAATCTTCATTTCTCCCGTTTTCTCTACAAGTCCTTTCAAATCCTTGTAGTGGCGCACAAAAATGTATTTATATTCTTTTAATAGGTTGACTATGTGATTTGTTTGTTTTTCGGACCAATAGTTACCTATTTGTACCATTTTTGGTCGATCGTCATTTGATATGTTGAATTCTTTTGTTTTGATTTCCTCATCCATCCATTCCAATGGTTTCGCTTCATCGAGGTATCGTTCACATTCTTCAATTTTTGTGAAGCTTTATGGGAAGTCAGATTGTTAATGGTATTCTTTTTGTCCCATGGTTATATTTAACACTGACTTCACATGGTTTTTCAATGCTGGGTGGTCTTATTCCCACTAGAAGCTTTGTCTTGGCCATTTTATATTTTTCATGTTGATCCTCCATGTTGTCAATATTTATTTGTTTTTTGTCGACAAGAAATTGCAAGTCGATGTCGATCCTAAATCAACTGGAATCTTTTCTTTTTCCTTCTATACAATTGGTGATGAATTTTATAGAAATATTTTTATTTGTTGTGTTTCATCCTTCAGGTGTTCCTCTTCTGGATTAAATTCAAAGTCTTGCACAAACTTTTTTTTAATTTCATCCCAGTTTGATGTATGGTTGCAAGATTCTTCAATATTATACTATTTGTTTGGCATTTCATGTAATGTACTTGGACACATATGGGGACTCTCACTTGCATCTTTATATCCTATTTTTCGCCACTCATTTTCACGGCGTTGAATATGCTCTATTGGGTCGTACCCAATTCTGAAGGTGGGAATATCCGCAGCTTTGGCTAATTTCTTATGTTTGAATCATTGGACGAAGTACGTTGACACAAACTTCCATGTTTGTTATCTGGCGGAATGTGTTTCCCACCATCTTGCAGCTTGGTCGGTGAAAGTTTCTACAAGGCTCTGCGTCCTCCCTTGCTCTCCTATGGATTTTTCTACTTCTTCGACATGAGTCGAAGGCGCATATCATTCATTATATCATAAGGGTTTACTTATTTGCTTTTTGGTTGGTATAAGAGTGGGAGTTTGTCGAATGTTTCTTTCATATACTTTTGGTACGACCTAGATTAAGTAGCACAACCTAAGATGTTTCTTTAGAATGATTTCAATAGACCAACAATATTTCGCATGTTCTTCGTAATTATAAATTTTCCACTTATATAAGTCAGAATTATGCCCGAATGACATGGGATATTATCTCAAAATTTCTCCTTCTACAGTTGGTTCTACATAATCTCTTTGTACATTATTTATCTGGTACAGGCACCGAGCTTCTTGATCTTATCCCATGATTCCATCCATGGTTTTCCTTCCTTTGGATCCAAAGGAATAATTATTTTCCTACCACTCCCTTTCAACTTAGTTCTATCTCTTTCAAGGGATATAATTTATTTCATTTGTCGACCCCATGGTCGACTAACAATTACTACATATGCTAGCATTCCTTCAACGAGGTAGATTACTTTGAATTCGACCGAAGTCAGTATTCCCATAATTTTAGTGTTTACATTTGTCAATATTCCAATCGGTTCTATTAATATTTGATTGACCAATTTAAGATAATTCATCATGGGTGCAAGGGAGGGTCGACCCATTCGTATCCATGTTTCTCTTGGAAAAATGTTTACTTGACATCCAAAATCAACTACCACCTGATTGACCATCATGCCCTGAATATCTAAGTTGACTCGTGGATTGTAATATTTATGTTTATAAGAGAGGTGCCTTGCATCGTTGGTCATCCTCTGACTGTCTTTTTATTCACATAATATGTTGAGTATGTCCAGAAGTCGTCCTACTGAATGTTTTTCTTTTAGCAGTTGTAGAAATTCTTAGATGGTGTCTTCATTTCGTCTTCTCGATTTTTGTTGATCTTCTATGGAATTATTGAAGAAATTAATAGCTTCTCTCATTATTTTCTCTTCTTTGTCTAGATTTGGGAAGGTATTATTTTTTATTCTTTAGTGATCTTGTAGCGGAGTGTTAATATCTCTTCCTACACCTAAACTTGTAATGATATGTAAGTTTTTTGAATTCATCACCTCGTCCTTGGATACTGCATGTAGTAGATTGACATTTTTTCTTGCCATGATTTTGTCGAGTACTATTGGGAAGTATTCTAACGAGTGATATCCAATGCTGCATATATTTAAAAATTTCAAATCACTTCTATCTTTTACAGGGAAATCCATACTGATGTGATCATATTTCCATCAATTGAAATGGTATGTTCATCCACGACCTCGACCTCAACCACCGAATATGTAGCGTCCTCCTCGACCTTGACTATGACTGTAGTATATGTCTCTTTGGCCATAATTGTTTGATTGATCAGTGGTTTGTGCATGGTTGTTGACGGGCGAAATTGAACGTCTGTCAACTGGGAGAGTGGAACCGGTCCGGGGTTGTCTAAATAACCCAAGCCGTTTGGAATGGACCACCCTGACGAGTTTAACGGCTCCGTTGGCCACTCTAAGGTCTTCTATGAAAACCAAAGAGAGAACTAATATGAGCTAAGTAATCTAAACAAACTAAACTAAATAAGACTAATAAAAACAAACTGAAATTAAACTAAAACTAAATATAACTATTCTAACTATTACGTACAATCCACTAATTACTATTGTAATAACTCAAATCAACTATCTAATCATCAGCTGCAATATTACTTATTCACAAATGTACACTATAAACAATCTACATATTTGATTAAAACCTGCAAAACTCATGTATTTTCTGCCCTAAGACAGCAAAGAATCTTTTTGATTTTTATATTTTATGAAAAAGAAATAAAC
>ML795157.1:233121-248037 GCA_009831015.1 Picea engelmannii
TACCTTAGGTGACCCCTTTGAGTGGGAAAGGGCTGTTGATTATAGCAAAAAGAGGGTCAAAAAGGGTGGTACTGGCATAGAGTTGGAGGTCAATGGTATGTAGTATGGGCATAGAACATAGTCAAAACCGGGGACCAACAGTCCCTGCTCAAAAACATACCATACACTTCAGGAATATCTACCACAATTATATCAATAATCTGATGAACCTTTGGGTTAGACGATAATCTAATCAATACATTTTTTAGTTCGCCTATAACTTTAACATCTGATCGATCAAGTTGTATGATTTTCAAAGAAGATGGTTCCACTTCAGCGTTAATCTTTTGGCAGACTGACCAAGGCATCACGTTTGATGATGCTCCTGAGTCAACCATACAATTATGCACATTTATGTTGAATATTTCGAAAGTTAAAAGAAAAGGAGGTACATTCTTGTGAGTATTTAAAGTTGTAGTTTGTGATTTCCTACTCGCGTTCTCTAAGACTACTTTATCTGAATTATTTACACTATTTACATTATTATTTACATTGTTATTTAAAGAAGTTACAGGAAGGCTTCCTTTATCTTGAGAATCAAAATTGTATTTTGTGGAAGTCTTCTGTGGCACTTTGCTCGGCACAACCTTATTGCCATTTGAACTACCATTCTTTCCATTTTCTGAAATATTTTGCAACATCTTTTGTAACAAAAATGGAAATTTCAACAACTCATAAATAGAAATGTTAGTCCTTAATTTCTTAAGATCTTCAACAACATCATAATCTAATTTAGGGCCATCATTACTCTGTTTAGTTTCTACTGATTTAGATGGCTTTGGAGATGAAGTTGTAGTGTTTTCAGCAAGAGGTTTGTTTGTCGTCTTACTCCTAGTGTTTTAAGGGTGAACAGTCTCGAAGTTGGCTTGGAAGATGCTATCCGAGAGGTGTCCAAAAATATTTGGAGAAGACTCTTCTTCTTGAATAGTTTCCTGCTCGACCTCCTCTTGAGGAATATCAGGAGGGATCAAGTCATCCTGGGCTCCTAGAATTGTCTGGAGAGCACATTGCAAAGTTTCTAGGTTCAAGCCTTCAGGGTTTGGGTTAGGCCGGTTGGTTTGAAAAGGTTTTCGGAAAGGAGGTTTGTATGGTCCTTTACTTGAAGAGGCTTCTTCGGTTGACCTTTTTAAATCTATGACTTGATTAGACAATTTTTGTACAACTTTGGTTAAATTTTCCAACTTAGAGTTTTCGGGTTGTGTCTTGTTTTGCATAGGTCTGGGTAGAATTTCAATCTTCTTTTTGGAAGAAGAAATAGTCTCAGTTTCATTGCTAGAAGAGTCCTTAAGGCTAAGTATGTCTTTTTCAATCTGGGTAGCCTCTTCGAAGGCTTCTAACAATGTGGCTTTTTAGAACGTTTGACCCAAATAGCTATACTTTGATGTAGAGCTTTTGTGTAGTAAGCTATTACGAGACTCTCAACAGGCATAGACTCTGCAGGGATTCGATTTTTAAGAGTTAAAAATCTTTGATTAAAATATTTAACTTTTTCTTTTGGGTTCATCTTTAAACTCGAAAGATCCATGACTAAGACTTCCGGAGGTTTACCATCTCCAAATTTTTCCAAAAAACAAGATTCAAACTTTTCCCAAGATACTATGGTGTGAGGTTGTTGGGTGAAGTACCAAGTGGATGCATTACCCTCAAAGGTGTAAGGGAACAACCTACAGACAACATCTTCATGTTCAACATTACGGATTCTGATGGCTAACATAAATTTTTTGATATGATCTTCGGCTATCTGTTTTGAATCGGGATGAAACTTAGGAAGCCATTTCTCCAGGTACTTAGGTAAGGGGTGTTGGGCTCTAGGTACAACTACTGCATCCTGGTCCAACCATGGTCTAGCAGGGTTGTTCTGATTAGCCATTGGGGTAGTGGGTGTGGAAGGCTGAGAAGGTGGTTTTCCTTCGTCAGAAGAGGAATCTCCTCCAGAAGAGGAAGGAGATGAGGGAGGTGGTGAAGGAGGTATCCTAGATCCTCCTGCAGCAGGATTTGTGTTTGGATCTATAGGATTCACAATGGGATCTATATCGCCTAACTGTTCTCTGATATCAGAGAAATCTAAAGGTTGACCCCACGGGCGGTTTGGTCACCTAAGACTAGCTAAGGCACTATGTGTTTTGATAAGAGATTGACGAACGATCTCTTGGAGATCACCACCTGTAGGATTAGGGGTTGCTGGCTCAACTGTGATCTGTGGATCCTCGGTTGAAGTAGTTGTTGTTTGAGGGGGGATATTATCTTGTGAATGGCTTCTAGTCACTATAGGGGTGCGACTAGGTGGAGGAGGAGTCTTGCGACCACCTCGTGCCATTAATTAAGTTCAGGCCCTCCTTCTAGCGCCATTTGTTGACGGGTGAAATTGACCGTCCGTCAACTGGGAGAGTGGAACCGGTCTGGGGTTGTCTAAATAACCCAAGCCATTTGGAATGGACCACCCTGACGAGTTTAATAGCTTTGTTGGCCGCTCTAAGGTCTTCTATGAAAACCAAAGAGAGAACTGATCTGAGCTAAGTAATCTAAACAAACTAAACTAAATAAGACTAATAAAAACAAACTGAAATTAAACTAAAACTAATTATAACTATTCTAACTATTACGTACAATCCACTAATTACTATTGTAATAACTCAAATCAACTATCTAATTATCAGCTGCAATATTACTTATTCACAAATGTACACTATAAACAATCTACATATTTGATTAAAACCTGCAAAACTCATGTATTTTCTGCCCTAAGACAGCAAAGAATCTTTTTGATTTTTATATTTTATGAAAAAGAAATAAACATTACTGAAATTAAACAATCTAATATATTTACTGAAATTAAACAGTCTAATATAAATCTAATTAAGATTATATCTAAATTAAACTACTTAATGAAAACAGTAAACAACAAACTAATTGACCTGGAAACGCTCCAAGTCTGCCCTGTGTATGATGACTTCTAAGCTGGTCGGAGGAAGAAATTTGCGCCGGTTAGTCCGTAATATTCTCGAAAATGATTGGTTGTGCTACTTCTTGAGGTGTGTTACAGGACAAACAAGACATAAAAGAAAATCATAACAATCTTATGATTATAAATTCCTGCAATAAGGGAAACCTGTTATGCAAAAACTTATATATAACAATTCAATCTATGAAGAAGATAAACCTGTCATTCACAAACTGAACTAACAATTGTTATGTCTTTTATCTATTTGGAAGAGACAAGATATGGATAACAGTAATAAAATTATATCATTTGCATTTGATTTAGATAGCTAAAGTAGTTATAAACCATAAGCAAAGTGATATACAAAACATGAAACAAAATGTTGATATATTGAGAAGCTAAAGTTGTGACAAAACATCAATTTTGCTCCAGTCTGTATCAGAACTCCATATCCTTGTTCTCCCACGAATGAGGATGAACATTATTACAAAAATCATAAGTATATATAAGTTTCTCCACAAGGTAAAACATCCCTGTGGATAAGTATCAAACAGTTTTACATAATCTGGGAAAAATCCCAAAATCTCCTAAACTAAGAAAATAAAATGCAAGTAAAATCTTTGAAACATCCCATAACTACTCAACAACTCAATTGAAATTCAAATTTACCTGCAATAGACCACAAATATCCAATTAGAAAGATATTTCAGTAACAAAACACTAAAAAAATTGATTCTACAGACTTAGCTACAGAATCATCTGATTATGTAGCTAGTCTAAAATAGCATATGGAATCAGATAGCAATCAAATGAAATCAAATCCAATCATCTTTTAATACTCATCAAAAAATGAAATACTAATGATTCAATTGAAATTATCATTCAGATTAAACAATATCAAAATTAATGCAATCGAAACAGAGTAAAGAATGCTTTGTTTTCAGTTACCATAAAACATGGTCAAATCTTGACAGGCCTGTTTTGTATCAAACGAAATTAAGCAGTGAATCAAATCGTATAATAATACGATGTAATCGTAATCAATACAACCAAAATCGAACAACATCGTAATCATATAAGATATGATATGCCACAACACAATCATAATCGATACAATTGAACACAAAATAGATTTGTTACAGCTGTAACAATATACATAAAATTCATGTCGTTTCAATCAAACACCAATATGGAAAGGCTGTTACGATACAGTCAAAATGAAAAGTGCATAACAGTATTAACCATCTTTGCCATAGATTTAGATTGTTGGGCGTTACACAGTCAAAATTTAATCAGCATTGATAACCATAAGCTGGGCAGCAATCAAATAAAATCGGGTTTGAGTCAAATATAGAACAACTCGTCATCCTGGGCATGATCATTTCCGTTTTACAAATCCCTTCGTAACTGAATATCCACTGTCATTTCCATTCAAAAGAGAATAGGATCGACGAGCCACAACGAATTGACTGGCTGGGACTTGCATGACTGTTACGATTTGAATCAATATAAAACACAACCCTTTTTAAACATAATCCAAACCGTATCCGAGCTGGTCAAAGTCATATGTAAATAAAACTGTAACAGATAACCATCGTTTAAGTGCATCATAACCAATTCTGATCCAAACATAGATCGTGTTTCAAAATTTGAAATGCAAAACAGTTTGTGTCTATAATAGATGCAACAGAACATTCAATTGCAACCAATTTAAAACAATCAAATCCACAATATGATTAATAGGATCAAATCAAAACTAAACGATAACGAAATTTGATTTATCAAAACGAAATTATATACAACAATGCATGCTTATGTGTTATCACCCATCCACGCTGTAAACAGAGCTTATGAATGTGTCACATATAAACAGGGGACAGTCATACCAACGAGGTTGCTCGGGCTATGCCAATTTTGAATTGACAATTACTGTAGCCGACTCGACGTTCTTGAATATAATTGAACCTGTTGTTCGCTGTCTCTTGTCAGTGGGTTGCACCTTCGCATTGTGACTAGTGAGTTTTGCCACTTGATCCTCCAGAGCATGAATTCTGGATTGCAACATTGGAACATCTAGGTAGTATCTTTCCAACTATAAGCCACACTGATCGCATGGTGGAGCAACTGGTTGAGCAGGAGAGGGTTTCGACGAGTCACTGAGGGTTCCACGAGGCATTTCAATGCCTGGAAAATTAGGATCATCCCGCAAACAAGGTGGTAGGTTTTTGACAAAGTCATATGAGTGTTTATCGCTCAGACCTTCCGAGTAGGGATACTCATTTGCAAGGAAACGTTCAATCTGCGAGTTGGAATCTTCACTGACCATGATAGGCTCAGGATTAACAGGAATTTTGGGTTTATTCCTGGCCATGTGAGAAATTAACCGGGCGTTTTTCTTTCCTTTAGAGTTTACACTAGTTTTAGCTTTAGGCTTTCTGGCTACAGGTTTAGCAATTTCAACTTGTTTGGTCACAGAATTGGGTAGAACAATAGATGGCTCGGGTAGAGGTTTGGGTAGCAGAACGCTGTAAGGCACAGGGGGGATAGATTTGCTTTCGCTGTAAGCCTGTGGTGGGCTTGAGTCTTCAAAGCCATTACGACTGAGAAAAACACTCCAACAGTCACGACGTAACCCCAACTCATAAACCATAAGCATTTTAATTAACCCGAAATGGAAGAGGCTGGTATCGGCCTGGTTGCGTTTATACCTTTTATCCATTTTAAACAAACTCCTATGCAGGTAGTGAGGCATGTTAAGTTAAAAACCCATGAAAACCATAAGTAGTCGAAGGTGATACATGAAAACAAAACCATACCTGCCCTCGCAGGTGATGAATTGCTTAATTACCAATAGCAAGTCGTGCTAGCGTTGCTTCAACATGTTTGAGGGCAAACCCTTGTCACAAGAATTAACCTTTCGTGATTGGAAGAGCAACGTCCACGAGACATATTCCAGTTTTCAATTTTTCGACCACTTATGTCCAGTAGCAGGCAGACTGGTAGCCAAACTAAGAAATTGTTCATCAATCTCCAGCTGCACATCCCCACCCTTGGCTCGGCAGCCATCGAAAGTTAACGCAAATTGCCGAGCCACACCAAGGTTAAAGCCATCAAACCTTCGGATGAACGGGAGCCATCCGAATTCTTCCAAGTTGCTGTAAGCACCATCGAACATTTACAGTGCCTGGTTTCCATTGGGCTCGGCCCTTACGACCGGAGCCATGGTGCAGGCATTATGGTAGGGTTTGGATCAAACACGCAGGAGCATAATCGATAGGGCTAACAGTTGCAAACGCTAAACGAGGAGGCAAATCAATATGCGCGTGCGAAGGTGGTGGGTTAGTTCACCGCCATGCAAAACATTAATGGTAGAGTACAGCACTTGTTTAATCAATTATGACACCACTAAAACCACATTTATCGACTAACACAGGGATTCAAAACGGTGGATAGTGATACCAAGGCATGAATCATTCAACATAGATTCAAACCCAAAGTTAATACGTGCCCTTGCACTAATTCAAATCATCAACCAAAGTTTACCCGATGTGTGATTTCATAACTTCAAACCTTTTCCATTCAACATGAAATCAAAACTCACATATTGACCATGCGTTTATAGCATAATATATAAAAACATTATGACAAATGATTTTATAAAATCGACAAGTTAAAAGTTTATGAAAATAAGGATCGTATCACATAAAACTAGATCAACCATGACCCTTATGAAATCAAATATAACCCATAACTCAATATGCTCAAAGTCTTATCAATCAAATTGCGCAATCAAGGTAAAAGTAGGTGAATGGACATAGTTTGAAAGTCATTCCAGCCACTTAATAGCAAACCAAAGTAAGTGTTTTTCAGAATATCAACGAGAAAGTCATGACAGTCCAAATAACGACGGAGGAGTTTTCACGCTTTCAATCGTGAAAACTAAATCGAAACCAATTTGTAATTGTCGCATGAAATAAAAAGAATGTCTGCTTGCAAAATGCGACGATGACTTGACGTTCAGGAGACAAAAGGTGTAGGCAACTTATATGGAAATTGAAAAAATTGAATTGGTTTCCAACAATGGTAGACTATTCATACATTAGTCTGATTCCAGGCATTTAAATGGCATTCAGATGTTCAATGATCAATAGATTCACGGATATGAAACCACTTTGTTTTTTACAGATTATGTGTACAATATTGTACAATGTGATAAGTTAGGAATTCACATATGTTAAAATATTTTTGAGCTTGTATTCGGTGAACATCTGTTATTGTTGTGCGCTCGGTGAGGGGACATTTATCCTTTTTATGTCCTTCCACAAGGAATGTAGTACACCATACTTCAATCTATCATATAGATATGTTTTTTATTGTTTGTTGTAAATGTTCTATTCTCTCCTCAAGTATTTCAGTCGTCAAAGAATTCGATGGGCCATCATCATCGGATTCGACTCGTTGTGCTTTCTGAAATATAACTTCACATCAAGTTATCTCGTATAAGCGTAGCAGAGAATGGATTCATGGTAGTAGCCTGAATACATACCACTGGACCAGAAATATCTGGTCGATTGTTGTCAGAATTTGGATCAAGAGGTCTTTGAATATTTTTTCATACTCTCTTATCGACTCACCCAGTCTTTGTTTTATTTCTTTTAACTTTTGGGCCGCCAAATGTGTGACATCCTGAGTGTTAAAAAATGTTAAGAAGTTATTCTTTGTTTTCACTTTTGAGCAAGTTTTATTTTCTGTGAAGTTCATAAACTATGTTAAAGCGTGGTTCCATAGAAAATATTTGAATTGTGCCATTTGCTTGTCTTCATCTGTAATGTCAGCCACATCCTAGAATTTTTTGCACATGAACCAATGGTGTTTTAGGTCCTCCTCTCCTTCATAAATTGGGATGTGGTTAAATCCCATTTTGATTTTCTTTTTAGGAATGCTCGATTTTATTGGTATTTGAGCTACCACAACTTTCGACTGAATTGTCGAATCCTCTGTTAGTTTTTTGTTTTCCTTCATTATTGGATGGTACTCAAGAAACAATTGTTTTTTCTTGAGTATAGAGAATGCCTCCTTAGTTTGAGAGATTTAATCTTTATATTCATCTGACTGTCGGTCCAAAGTGTGTGTTTCTTCATGACTACAATTAATTTACTCTTTTGAAATTATATTTGGTAGGGGGGGTGATTTAGTGAGATCCTTAATTTGGATAAGCATATTGTTAACTTCAGTTCATTCTGGTTCGACAATCAGTGTGTCTCGTAGGTTTCCATGATTGTTCGTTCTATACCATAATCTTGCAGATTGGTCGTCGATATGAAGTCTATGATGGATAAATTCCTTTATCCATGGGATGTTTTGTGGTGCAGGAGAAGTACATAACGTTGTTCTAGATTATTCATAGTCCATGGTTTTTGGTTCTACGTCTGGTTGATGAATGTTCAACCTTGTGTCAATACTTATATAGGGGGTCACTGAGGCCGTTGTTATTTCCAACTATGGCCAATCTATTTCCGATTCAATCTACTCACATGCTCTATCAAGCTTACCTTCCCTGATCATTTTTCTATTTGAATTTGGTGTAACTAATCATTGCATATTATTTCTAATCAAGTTGTGTTCTCATTATGAAAATCAAACTCTATATGTCTGATACAATTTATACTGAATATATCCCTTCAATACAATCATGAATCACTGCCTTAAATCATTCTGAATCTACCTTTCCAAAATTTGCAAAGACTTCATACTTCTCGAAAGATACTTCCCTAATATGTAAAGTTGTTGCTTAGACTCCCATTCTTCAATATTCATATTTACTGGGAGTCTCCAAGTCGAATGGCTCAGAAAGGTGGAGGAAGCCTCCCTAATGCAGAGTAATCTTCCTCTTCACCTATGGATTCATCATCTTCTTCTTTATCCTCAACTTTCACAACTTGTTCTTTCTCTATAAATTTATCATTATCTTGCACTATTGCAAATCCTGAAGAATGATTCATGGGAGTTCTTCATTCACCTATTATTCATTTACCTGTTCTTTATTCATTTGTTCTTTATTTCTTTTCCAAACCTTTTTGCATCTGATATCAATGTTTTATTTCATGGAAGTATCCATCATGCTTCTACAATCACAGGTTATGTGTCCATAGTTTTGGTATTTGTAACATTCAATATTGTATGGAGCCACATAAACATTTATTTCTTGACCTTTTCTTCCATAAGCTCTACAATCTACAACTTTATGTCCAAATTTATTACAAGTAAAACAATAACCATAAAATAAACTTTGATACCTAGGAGAAAATGATCTTATTTGTGATGTATTCCTTCTGAATTCATGCATTGGTTGATCACGATATTCTCTTCTAATGTTTCTGATATTCTCTTCTAATGTTTCCTTCACAATGGTTGAAGCTTCTTTGATACCTGAATGTTGAGAGTGTATTCTAGCACTTGAGAACTTTTCAAGTTCTTGTTGAGATTGTTGACTTCAAATCTCAATGAAACAACTTATTCTTCAAGGTTCTCACACTCTTTTCATTTCTTTATCATCTAGATTTTCTTTACTTATTCCGTTCTCCTTCCTTCGTCAAGTTGGGTTTTAAAGGAGATGATTTCTTCTTGAAGTATTCTTTCTTGTTGACTGAATTCTACTTCAAGCTTGTTTAAATTTTCATATATTTCCTTAAGTTGGCTTGTTAGAATATTTTCTCTCTTTTCTGCTTCTTTCACTTTCATTTTGAAGTGAGAAAATTCTTCATAATTTTTATTTGGTTTTTGAGAACCCTCCTTTAGCTTGATCATTTCTTCCTTGAGAGACTTTTTTTTCTTTCTTTATTTCTCCAGCTCAGTTAAAACATTGATTAGTTTTTCCTCAAGATCTAATTCACCTTCTTCTTCGTCACTTTCAAGAGATCCTTTCTGATTTTCCATGGCCATAAAGAGTATTCTTTCTAGTTCATTGTCACTTTCATCATCCTCATTAGATGAAGAACTTTCTTCTTTTGAGTAAAGGATTTTCTTGAATAATTTATTTTTGTTTTCTTTCTATTTCCCTTTTTATATTTCTTTTCTTTCTTGGGAGACTCTTATTCATTACTATTTGAATTCTTAGCATTAGGACATTTAGAAGAAAACTGACCAATTCCACCACAATTAAAGAATTTTAATGGAAGCATAAATTTGTATTTGTTGGTTCTGTCAATGTTTCATGGAAACCTGCACATGAGACCTAGCTAAAGCATACATAAACAAAGATTATCAAGAAAAGGAAGAGAGATACAATATGAATAATGAGAATCAATGTATATTATGATCTGACCAATGAGTGAGTGATATTCACTCATATAGGAAATGGCATCCTATCTTAGGAATGCATGCATAATAGTGATGATCTAAAATTAGAAAGTCTAAAATATAACTAGTCAGTTAACTCCCACTGAACTAGTGTGCCGAAAATAGAAATGTCTCCAACACCCCCCTAAACATCACTATGGAGTAAAAAATGAGTCAAGATTATCAAGAAAAGGAAGAGAGATACAATATGAATAATGAGAATCAATGTATATTATGATCTGACCAATGAGTGAGTGATATTCACTCATATAGGAAATGGCATCCTATCTTAGGAATGCATGCATAATAGTGATGATCTAAAATTAGAAAGTCTAAAATATAACTAGTCAGTTAACTCCCACTGAACTAGTGTGCCGAAAATAGAAATGTCTCCAACACCCCCCTAAACATCACTATGGAGTAAAAAATGAGTCTCGGATACTAGTCCATATTAGGTACTCATGTACAATGCAACTAATGAACACTGAATAAAAATGAGGAAAGAGGGAAAACCACATGGGAACAAACCCCCCCCTCAAAAGACAATGCATAAAAAGAAGAAAAGGAAGATGCTAGGAAATTGTGGTCTTCACTGCAAGACGATCCCACAAAGTCTAAAACTTCTTCCCAATGAAGGTATTGGTGAATATGTCGGCAGTCTATTCGGAGGAAGGACAAAACTGCAAATCAATGATCCTGTCATGTGCTAGATATTTGATGAAATACATGTGGAACTCAATGTGTTTGGTTAGATGTCATTGTACTGGATCTCTACAAAATCTCAGTGTATTCTGATTGTCAAACCATATGATAGTTGAACAATGAAACTAGACACCAAGATCGGTAAGGAAGTGTTGAAGCCAAAGTGTCTAAATGACACAGTTGACTACTCCTATGTACTCGGCCTATGCGGAATATAAAGAAATGGTCGATTGCTTCTTACTTGATGAAAAAATTGGGACTGACCCAAAAATGAGAGTGTACCTGGATGTGGAATTGAGATTTGTGTTATCACCAGCGCAATCTGAATCTATGAAGCCTGTGAGATCTAATGCAAAACCAACTACATAATGAATCCCATAACTCATGGTGCCTTGCACATATCTGAGGATGTGCTTGGAATCCTTCCAGTTAAGATCATGGGGTTCCTGCATGTATCTAGAAACTTCTCCTACCTCATATGAGATGTCTGGACGGGTGTGGGTGAGATACAGAAGACTCCCCACCAACTGTTGATACAAAGTGTTGTCCATTAATGGTGTATCCCTTCCATCCTCAAGTATGATCCTAGATAAGAAGGGTGTAGGTGCATACTAACTGTATGTCATATGGAATCTATCCAGAAGATCCCTGACATACTTAGATTGAGAAATTTTTATGTCAGAAGCATCCTGACTGATCTCAAGACCAAGAAAGAAGTGTAGTGGACCCATGTCCATCATAGAAAAAATTCATGAAAAATGTCTTTGACCAAAGAAATGGTTGAACCAGAGCTACCAATGATCAAAATATCATCAAAATAGAGTACTAAAATCATCACATAGTTAGTAGTCCTTAGCATGTAAACATTGGAATCATATTTACATATAACAAAATCATGTAAAATCAAGTAATAATCCATCTTTGCATACCATTCTCTAGGATCTTTCTTGAGGCCATAGAGAGACTTCTTCAGTATGCGTACTAAAGATGAGTTCTGAATGAACCCCTGCGGCTACTCCATGTATATCTCCTTTGAAAGGTCACCATGAAGAAAATAATTATTCACATCCATCTGGTGAAATTCCCATCCTTTGGTTGTTGTAATGGCTAGAGCCAAGCAAATGGAGTCCAACGAAGGTCTCATCATAATCTATCCCATGAATCTGTTGAAATCCTTTTTCAACTAATCCATCCTTGTACCTGGTCACCTAAACATTTGTTGCTCTCTTGGTCCTATAGACCCATTTTCATATGACACATTTCCTCCTTGGTGCAAGTGGAACCAGATCCCAAGTCTAATTCTCTAGGAGAGAGTCATGCTCCTCTTGCATGGCTGCTTCCCATAGTGGATTTCCAATAGTCTCACTACAGGTATGTGGATCAGAATATTGAACCATATAGCAATGCATGAGCATCACAGGTTCTAAAGCTACAAGTACATAAGAAGGCTCCTCATGCTGAGATCGAGCCCTCCTTCAATCCAATAGATTCCCTGCAAGGATACCTGTTGCCTGAAGTATGAAATGTGCCTTCTTGGGAATCTGCTGAAGCTTTAGCACTGGCTTCTTATCTGGCTATACTACCTTCTTATTTCCATGCACAAAATCTGAGTGTATGGAATAATCTTTGATGTCTGAAATTGATGGAAGCACAAGAGTATATGCATGTTTCACTGGAGGTGCATGAAAAGTACTCTCCTTATGTGTAAGTAGGAAAGAGGAGTCATCATTAGAAAACTTAGTGAATTTATACAACCTTGACTTGTGATCCACCTCACCAGTTGCAATGATGGAGTTGTCATGCATGTCAATTATTAAAACTAAACCTGATGTAAATTCAAACTTTTTAGCTTTCTGAGTGATATGATAAAATGAGAGAAGATTCATAGAAAGATTTGGAACATGTAACACATTCTCAAAAATACCATTATGAAGTTCCACTATCCCTTCTCCAGCTACTACTACTGGAGTATCATCCCCCATAAGAATAGGGGGTCTTGAGCATGGACTCAAAAAAGAGAAAACTTCCTCTTTCGCTACCATATGATGGGATGCACCATAATCTATAATCCCTTAATCAGATGAGGAATTAATTGCAACAAGAGCATGATGATTACCTTTCTTAGGAGCATGATCTTCTTCCTTTTGTTTTTTTACTCCCTCTAGAATGAAGTTTACAAGGTTTTTCTTCTGAAGTACATGTGTCATAAGATCGATATGCT
Source organism: Picea engelmannii (assembly GCA_009831015.1). Classification (NCBI taxonomy): domain Eukaryota; kingdom Viridiplantae; phylum Streptophyta; class Pinopsida; order Pinales; family Pinaceae; genus Picea; species Picea engelmannii. The sequence goes on from ML795157.1 coordinate 246,363, forward strand.
TCTTCATGCATGTGGATTCTTCATGATTTGGTTTATTGCAATATGTGCACTACTTTCCCTTCTTCTTCTTCCCTTTGGAATTTGAAGAATATTTGGAACCTGAAGAATCCTTGAAGGGTTTGGAATATCCCTCCTTCTTTGACTCTGGATGTAATAGCTCCTTTCATTTCTGCTTCGATTTATGATTGGATGAACCTTTTCCATCATGCATGGTGAGTGCATGTGATTTGGTATCTTTCATGAGGCCCATATGTATGAGTTTTTTCTTCTCTTGTGTGAGAAACTCAATGAACTGAGCCATTGTAGGCATTTTCCAATTTGCTCCCAAAAGACATCTACCATAATGGAAATTGGAGACATGATATACAATGTATTCTGATCCTAGCTTGGCCAAGATTTTTAGAATAAGTTGTTTATCTTGTATATAATTCTCAATACCACATTCACCCAAGCTCAATATCAAAGATTTAAATTTAGTAAATAAATCATGTATATTATCAAAACTTTTAGGGTGTAAGGTATTCAACTCTACCTCAAGCATATGACCTCGCATCTCATCCTGTTTTCCAAAGAGACTTTCCAAGGTGGTCCAGATCTCATTTGGAGTCTTGCATGCAACAACAGGAAATCATAAATTAGTGGATATTAATTCAATAAGTAGTCATGTGGCCTCATCCTTACAGTTCACCCATCTGGTCTTCTCAAGCGTTGATGTAGGTTTTGTTTCTGTCACCATTGTCAAATTATATAGTCCTTTTCTTTTGAGTTGGAATGAGGCCTTCGGATTCCATTCAAAATAGTTGTACATTGTGAGTATTATCACCATACTTGATTGAATAAGTTCCATCGTCTCCATCCCTGCTATTGATTCTGAAAAGATCCTGAAAAACCTAGATTGTGGATTCCGAGATATGATAGACGATTCTATGGCACGCAACAGTAACGTACAAGGCACGCATATGTGCAAAAGGCGTGGCTGTGGGGTGAAAAACCCGCGCGCCTGCTAAACGGCGCATTTATTGAAATTGGTCGGCCTCCCAACCACTAATGGATCGGCTCCCAAGTCGATTTGACATCAAATCCGAGCTCAATCCTCATGGTGGGTTGGTCAAAGACCTAATTGTGCCCTAAAGAGCCCCTTTTCACATTCAAAAGAGGTCACATAATAACCCAATGCTTGGCTATAAAAATCCATGAATGACCACCATTTTCTCAAGGAATTCTTCATACTGTTATGCTGCTGAGATTGCTAAGGACCAATTCTTTGGAAAAAAACATCACAAGCTGCATTTCATAGAGCTATTCACCCCTCTCTTGAGTGAACAAGCTTGGAGTTCTTTCAACCACATTTCCATCTTTTCATTGTAAGGAGAGCAATCAGTGAGGGCCTCAAGAGCCTTCCATTGGAGAAAGAAGGGACCCAAGTCCCCTTTCTTCTTTGTGTCTTTGGATTTCATCAATCAGATCAGCTTATACATTGGTGATATTGGTCCATTTACATTTGTTTTTCATTATTCCATATGCTCTTAGTTTTAATTAGTTTTAACTTGTTTTTGCTTATTGTTTCCTTGTTTCTTTTTCTAACCTTTTACCTCACAGCTGTCATGCCTAGCAGAGCCCAACTGGGCATGTAAGCACTCTGAATTTGCTCACCTAGTGACGAATTGGGTGCAAA
>ML795157.1:251136-262558 GCA_009831015.1 Picea engelmannii
CGACGTAGTTTGTGTAAAGCAGAAACCACCAAACAACAATGCCTTGACTGGTTTCTTAGATCACTTGTCGCTCTCCTTGGTAAGGATGTAGCTTCTACCTTCCCATAGTCTGAAGAGGAAGCCATCAGCAAGGCTCAACAATATGACCTCATTTATGCACAGTCAGGATACTTGTACACTGTACTTCCTGATCTTCCAAAATCTGTGCCATTTGGCCAGGACAAACCAGGGATGTCTCACTCAGCAGACGGACTAATAGGTGCCACCATACACCATGTTCCACAACCCCAACCACCACCGATGTATGGAACACCTCAATACCCACCGGCATATGGGGGCACTCCTTACTTTCCCCCACCCCCTTATCAACAACCATATCCTGTTGCTATACCTCCACCCATCAGTAGACCACCACCGGCACCTCCCATACATCCACCTATTCCCTCAACCAGTGGTACCCCCTCAACATCAACTTATAGTACTAGTGAAAGCACGCAACCTTCCTATGTACCCTATGGGTCAGTACCACCACAAAATCCATACTTCCCCTTTCCCAGACCTCCACAACCCATGGTTCCCCCACATCCAAACGCAGGGGTGAATTTTGTTCAACCTTCCGCTCCTCAACAATACCAGAATTTTGAACAATTAAATACAGCCAACCCAACTCATCCATCGAACAATAACAGGAGGAAAGGACGGAATAGGAACAACAACAATCCTGGTCAAGGTGGGAATCAACCCCCACAACATCCACCCACTGGGGGCAACCAGAACCAAGGGAACCAAAACCCCCAAGGGGGCAATAACAACAAACGCCAAGGGCGGAATACTGTTAAAAATATCCACCCTTGTGCTCTTTGTGGCGTATATGGTCATTACACTCACCATTGCCCACAGATCGCTGATTTCAAGAGGTTAAAAGACTCTGGGAGCCTTCCCCCCTCCCCAGCGCAACTTGCCCCTCAGCAGACACAACAACAGTATGCGCAACAACCACCTCCCGCCGTACTGCAAAATCCTATCCCACATCAAGGTGTCATCAACACCCAGTAGGACACGCAGCATCCCCCACCTCAAGTGGGCCAATACCATAACCCCAACAATCCAGTAGAGCGAACGATACTCCTCACCAGTGAGGAAGAAGTTCTTCTACAAACACGCAATCGTCAGTATCCTCCAACAGCTGAGTCAACTCCCATCCCTTCTGAGACAAACTCTACACCAGCGGGCCCCCCGTTGATGATCCCTTGCCCTTCTTCCGAACCACCATTACGCATCCCTCGCATCCCCTTGCATAGGAATGTGCATAATCCACAGGCTAGGGCAGCACATAATTACAGCTTGGTAGATGACTTAGCACAATCCCCGGCTGCCATGTCAGTTCTGGAAGTCCTCCAGACTTGTCCTACGCAGCGGAAATCATTACTTTCCGTGATGGGAGTAGTCGACCCTGCTGATACTCGACTCATAACCTTTGATCTAGATAGTTGTGAACCACGTCTTCCAGCCGCAGTTGCTATTCAAATACCAGTCAAAATACGGAACATAACCGTCCATCGGTGTATCATCGATGAAGGGGCATCTACCTGTATCATGTCCAAAACAGTATGGCAGAAACTTGGTTCCCCAGATCTCTTACCCTCCACCATCACGTTGCGAGCTTATGACGGGAGACCATCATCCCCTGAAGGGCTCTTCCAAAATGTCCCAGTAGAACTCGGGGGCAAAACCATTCTCATTGACATTGAAGTTATTGACGCTGAACTCGATTACAATATCTTGTTTGGTCGCACCTACATGTATGTTATGAAGGTGGTAGCATCATCGGTCTTTAGGACAATCATGTTCCTCCACAACGGAAAGATTGTGACCATTGACCAAGTCTCGCATTACGAGCCTAACCCATCCGCCAATCTCGATAACATTCTTCCTCTCATTCATTCAAACAGGGACGCATACCCACTTGTAGAAATGGGTCCTGGGATTTTTAAAGATCCATCCTTGTTAGGGACATACCATGGAGCACCACCACTCCTTCCCCCTAGCCAAGTATGTGGTGTTTCTTCTAAGGAAACCCTCCCAGAGGATGCTAATCCTCCTCAGGAGGCTTCAGTCATTCCTGACGTCTCGCCAGTCGCAGCACCACTCCCATAGGAGCCTCCCGCGAACTCATCGACCCCCATGATCCACGAATCCACACCCCCCCAAGGGCCTAGTCCCATTTGGGAGACAGTTCCCTGACCCCTCACTCAAATTCCCTTCTTTTACCCTCCACCCGGTGTAGAAGATTTCCAGGTAGCCGCAACGCTCACCTTCCCCAATATGGTGTTAGCAATCCCAGTGTGGTACTTACATCCACCTGAAATGGTCCCTCGCCCACAGGAAGGACTCCCCATGACGATTCCTGTCATCACTCCCACTACCCCCTTACTCCCTACCCCCCCTGCTATAGCCAGGGGTAGGCGACAGAAGAAGGAGCTCACAGCTCCACTTCCTCCACGCATTCCACCACCTTGTGCATTATGTGACAAAGAGGGCCACCAAACCAACAATTGTCCATCACTACCAGAATTACAGAATTTGATTCCCCCCAACCCAACCCCCACACCACCCATTACTACTGTTACCACTCAGCCTTCCAGTAGTAAAGGGTTGAAGACCAAATTTGCGTGTGCCATCTGTTCTGAGTATGGCCATTACACCCATCATTGTCCAGCATTGCCTCGTTTCCGGCAGGCCTTAGCTATCGTCAGTCGAGACTTTCAGAACAACCCACGCCCTGCCACGTCTTCCCCAACACCACTCAGGGACATTCTCTACGTCACCACTTCAATCAATGAGCGCATGAGATGCCCTTTCTCTATTTGCGATTCATTGACTCATTTTACGTACCAATTCCCGATGATCATCGAATATCGGCAACGTCAATTGACCCTACTGCACCAACCCATAGCAGAGGTAATTGACCTTACTTCACCACTGGCAGATTTACACGTCATTTCTCCCGAGCCCGAGGCACTCCCCACACCTCCTTGGTTCTTACATGGCGTATCTGAGGATTTACCCCGTAACCCTCCCAACTCTCCGGCTCATCCCCCTACAGAGATTATTCATCCAACCACCACGGGTACACCTCAGTGCTTAAACATATGGTTCATGATGAGCGAACCCTCACTTTCTGCTCACACCTCTCCCCTTGCATCACCAGCAGGGGGCAATCACACTAGAGCTGAGATTACTCCTCATGACCCATTATATTCCCGTCATTTCCACTGTGACGAAGAAATACTAGAAGAGCTACAACGCCCGGACTCTCCCTGGGACGCACTCCATCATCGTGCACTCTTCCTTCCGCAGGAAGCCCTCATGCCTCCTAGCCACAATCCCATTTATGCGGTCAAAACCAAAGACTTTATCCCCTCAGGACCTATTGATTGGTTCAACAATCCTATTCCTGCACCTGACGCTTTTGAAGAAGGTAATCTGGCTAACATTTCCCCCACCATCAAAATCGACATTTCCATTAAACCAGGCATCGTCGAAGAGATCATCATTGGAGCGGCTCGCACTCCTCAGGAAATCGTTGCCTACAAGGCCCTCTTCCAGGAATATAGGGATATCTTTGCCTGGTCATACACAGAGATGCCTGGCCTTGACCCATCCATTGTCGAGCATCGTATCGACACCTGGCCTGACATCGTACCTGTTCGCCAGAAACAGCGACCGCTACACCCATCCAAGGCCGTGGCTATCAAAGCCAAAATCGACAAATTACGTACGGCCGGGTTCATTTACCCCATCGCTTATACTTCGTGGGTGTCCAACCCTGTACCCGTCGATAAAAAACAGGGCACTATTCGCGTTTGCACCAACTTCCGCGATCTCAATAACGCATGTCCCAAAGACAACTTCCCCACACCTTTCATCGGTCAGATTATCGATGACTGCGTCGGCCACGAAGCTCTTTCCTTTATGGACGGATTTTCTGGCTATAACCAAATTCAGATCCACCCAGCCGATCAGTAAAAAACCGCCTTCATTACCCCATGGGGTACATTTGCATATCGTGTCATGCCCTTCGACCTCAAAAACGTCGGCGCAACTTTCCAGCGGGCCATGACATATATCTTTCACGATCTAGCTGCTATCATCCTCGCTTACTTAGACGATCTTACCGCTCGATCTAAGAAGCACACCCAACACATTGATGATTTACGAATCATTTTTCAACGGTGTCGTCAGTACAACATTCGCTTGAATCCTCTCAAGTGCGTTTTCTGTGTCACCGCCGAGCGACTCCTTGGTTTTATCGTTTCCCAAAGCGGTATCACCGTAGACCCCCTCAAAGTCCAAGCTATCACCGAAATTCCACCTCCTCGGAATTTGCGACAATTACAGAGTCTACAGGGCAAAGCTAACTTTCTTAGGCACTTTGTTCCTGATTACGTTATACATGCACATGGTTTCCTTCGCTTACTGCGTCACGACATCCCTTTTCATTGGGATGACTATGCCCAACAGTCATTTGACGATCTTAAAGTAGCGCTTTCAAATGCACCTTTAATAAGTGCACCTGACTACAATCGCGACTACATTCTCTACATATCAGCTTCAGCTGTATCAGTAGCCGGCGTCCTCATCCAGCTCGGAGATGACAATCGTGAACACGTCATTTACTACATCAGTAAGAACCTCTCAGGACCACCCCTGAAGTACAAACATGAAGAGAAACTTGCTCTTGCAGTTGTCCTTGCAATACAGAAGCTGCGCCATTACATTCTGCTTCGCACCACCAAGGTCGTTGCAGATTCCAACCCTATGCAATACTTGCTCAGCCGTCGCCAAGTTAACAGAAAATTCACTCGATGGATCGTTATCCTTCAGGAATACGACCTCGAGTTTTCAACACCTAAAAGAAAAACGGCCCTTGTTCTCGCTGAACTTGTCACGGCCCTTCCCTCTGCCACACCCAGCACCCCCGTCAATACCGACTTTCATGACGAACATCTCTTTTACATCGCGTCAGATGATCCTTGGTATGGTGATCTCCTCGTTTACCTATGAACTCAAAAGTTCGGTAACCACCTATCGCGAGATGATCGTCGGCGTATTCGCCATCAGGCCCCCCGCTACCTCCTCATCGACGACATCCTATATCGGCGGGGCGTCGACACCATTCTGCGTCGATGCCTAACCATTGACGAGGCCGACAGAGTCTTAAACGACTGCCACAGTGGCACATGTGGGGGCCATCTTTCGGGCATCGCCACGGCTCAGAAGATCATCCGAGCCGGTTACTTTTGGCCTACCCTGTTTCATGATTGCATTCATGCCGTGAAACGATGTGAGCAATGTCAGCTCTACACCAACAAAGCACGAGCTCCCCCCGCTCTTCTCCACTCCGTCATCACTGCCGGCCTCTTTTGTAAATGGGGCATTGAATTTATGACTTGTAATCCCCCCTCCAGCAATGGTCACAAATACATTGTTGTCGTTGTCGATTACTTCACCAAATGGGCTGAAGCTATGCCCACCTTCAACAACACCGCTGACACAGCAGCGCGTTTTTTCTTCAACCACGTCATATCCCGGTTTGGAATACCACTCCAACTAGTCTCCGATCATGGGAAACATTTTGAGAATGAGATCTTCGTTGAACTCTCATCTCGGTTAGGCTTCTCTCACGAGTTTGCCTCACCATACTACCCTCAGTCAAACGGACAGGTCGAGGCAGTGAACACAGTCCTCAAGACCATGTTACAGCGCACGGTGAATAAACATAAAACCAATTGGCATCATATGTTATTTTCCACGCTACGGGCTTATCGAATGGCTGTGAAGACCGCCACGGGTTTCACACCATTTCACTTAGTCCATGGGGTCGAGGCAACTCTTCCCATCAAGTGCGAAATTCCAACCCTTCGCACCACCATTGAGCTTTTACCTGACACTGCTCCCATGGAGCAGCGCTTGCTGAACTTAGAGTCTCTGGATGAAGATCGTCGATCCTCATTACAGAACAATGAGGCAGCTAAAAAACGATCCAAGGCTACCTTTGATCGCCATGTCAACCTTCGCTCATTTCGCGAAGGCGACCTCGTCCTAGCCTATGATATCGCCCATGATACCCTTGGCCACGGCAAATTCGAATCACTATGGCATGGCCCTTACATCATCCAACATTGCCTCACCAAAGGCGCATACATCTTGGCCTCCCCCGAAGGCCTCACGCTTAAAGAACCCGTCAATGGGTTATACCTCAAGAAATTTTATGCTTAAACATAGTCAAGCTAATTTAGGTTATTTCTTCTTTTTTAGCGTTTTTAATCTTTTTTTCCTCATCTAAACTATCCTTTGTGCTATCGACAGATGACTCCTCCACCAGCTTACCACATTGGTTACGCCGATAGCGCCAGCCGTTGGACACAAAATCTCGCTTCGACTGCTTGGGCTCTCTACACCCCTTCACATGAATTGCTACATTCCAACGGCATATGTTTAGGACCAGCAACCAATAACCAAGCCGAATACTCTGCTATCATTGGCCTCTTGACCGACGCCCAGCATCATCGTATTCATCACCTTAGCATTTTTCTCGACTCTCAACTGGTCGTTCTGCAACTCAACAATGTATACCGTGTACGCGATCCATGCCTCTTTCGTAAATACCTGCAGGTTAGGTTATTATCTCGACATTTTGATTCCATTACATTTACACATATTCCAAGAGAATTGAATCAAACAACAGATGACATAGCTAACATGGTGCTAGATTGGCATATATCACATCAAGCTACACATACATAAACATCTCATACATCCTGTCACAGCATATAGGAAAAACAGACATCATCATCATCAAAAACAAAAACATATGTACAACACATTTGGATCCAAAAAACATGTATACTCATATATATATATGGGCCTCCTTGGCCATCCAAATGTTTACATATACAAAAAATACATCGGCCCACAGGCCCGTGCCACATCATGGTACAAAAAATGGCTCACCAGCTTATATAATCAAAAATGGTATACAAAGTACAATATACATCAGGGGGCCTCTATCGTACCCCCAGCTACCCCTCCCTTAGGAGGAGGTGGTGGCCCACCCCTACCAGCCCTAGGCGGTGGTGGTGGAACATCTGCAGGACCCCCCTGCTCAGGAGGCAGGTGCCCACTCGTCATGGCCGCGAGCACAGCTGCTCGTCGCATGATCGACCGCCATGCCAGCGGTAACCCTATACACTGCTCCAGGAACTCCTCATCCTGGATCCGAGTCCACATGCCCTCAGGCACGTCTCGAAACACCATCTCAAAACGATGGCGGATATCATCATCATCACCTCCGGCTGCTGCCGGAGGAGCATGCGATGGCCCTGCACCAGGGTCATCAACTCAACACCTCCTCGTCCGTCTCCCGGGCTCCGCTGGTACACCCGCAGCCTCACCCCGTGGCCGCCTCTCTCCACATGGAGGTCTCCCCTCTGGCTGCATCAGCGGTCTGTACAGCTCCACCTCGCGCCCACGAGGTGCCAAATCTGTACATGCACCAAACAAACAACAACAGATCATATTAGTGTCTATACAGCATAACCTGATATCGCAAAATCATAGCATAAATCAAAAACATATAAACACACAATATACCTCTGTGATCAAAAACCTCCCTAGGAGGCAATACCATCTCCGGGTCCCCCCAGAAGTCTACCCCAGCATAGGGGAACTGCAACATAACCTACGGCATCTGCCGCCATATCTGCGCTGCCTGCGCAGTAAAATAATGTCCGCCTTCGCCACCACCGTGGCGAATCAAAATCTGTGCCCACCGCCTCAAACGCGGCTCTCGTACCCCAGGTACCTCCAGTAACACCCTCGGGCACAGCATTGGCACCCTCTCCAGGAAAAAGGCCACCAAAATAGAGCCAAATGCGAACTCCCCAGTGCCTGCGGACCTACACCGGTCCAGTTGCGCGATCATCCGCGCATGAAGGATCAGACCCCAGGCGAACCGCTCACAGCCCACCACCACCCTCTCCATCACCATCAACTCCCCACCACTAATCCGGTGGGTCTCTCGGGACCCATATACCCGAACTATCATCGCTGCTATGCAACGATGCAGCAGGACATCTATCCCACTGATGCTCACGGCCGACCCAGTCATATAATGCTCGCCTGAGCAATATCGCTCGACGACTGTCTCCAAATGCATGTCCCTCGGCAGCACAGGATCTTCCGGCAACGGTGTTCCCCGGAAGGGAATCCCCGTCAAAAAGTAGATGTCCTCCACCGCAGTGAAGGCGATCTCCTCTCCTCGCATGAGGAAGCAATGTCGATCAGGGCTCCACATCTCGATCATAAATTGGAGAAAATACTCCTGCAACCGTATCAAAGAGCAATCAAAAAACTTTAGCAACCCACTGGTTGCCAAAGCTGCTCGGACTGTCGCTCGCACTGTCGGCGGTGCATTGGTCATAGCCTCTCGAAGCTGTGACTAGTCTCGCTCAGGCCACCGTACATCCATGATCCCTGCTCGCCACCTGCACACAACCCAAAGTCCTATATTAGCTTAGGAAATCATCCCATATATCAAAAAAGATAAATTTTTCACCCTGAAACCTTGCCTCAAAGGCGCGGTTTTACCACCCACAGGCGGGCACTCATGCGCACCTGTTCAATACACAGGCGCGCATGTGTGCGCGCCTGTTTTTCCCATAGGCGTGCTCATGAGCGCGCCTGTTCACAATACAGACGCGCTTTAGGGCGCGACTGTCAGATCCACAGGCGCGCTCGTGAGCACGCCTATTCACCCTACAGGCGCGCACTCATGCGCACCTGTCTACCCCACAGGTGCGCCCCTAAGGTGCACCTTAAATCCCTTTTCATGCACACACCGAGTCGCCAGCGCATGTGGACCCCTCCTCTACCCAAAACCCCCCTAAAACCTCCCATACGACCCCCCATACCTACCCTACCCAAAAATTGGAAACCTATAACTATGTAGGATGTTCAGACCACCAACCTGAAACTCGCACGTCGTGGATCGGATACCTCGTGCTCTCGAAATCACGCAATCTCCTCTGAATCTGCTCGTAAACTCACTGTAGCAGCAGGTACAAATGAGGTGGCAATGTGGGCCCTACAGCTATATATAGGCCTTTTGCCCAACTTCCACTCAACATTCTGGGATCCCACGGTGTCCATTTGACACACCGTCTTCAGCCACGGGATCATCATTTCGCCGCCTACGTCACGGCTGTCCTTGGGCCACTTTTTGTCCTTGGCCCCCGGGGCGCCTTTTTTCCATATCATGGTCAGGTACGCACACGCATAGTCACATTTGTCAAATACATGCTCATATCGTAGATTCTCTTCAGATATTGTTCACTTTGGGTATCTAGTTGTTCTGTGTGCAGGTACTTGGTCATCAGTCACCGAAATCATCCCTTCAGGTATATATATTCAACACTGGCATGTAGTCTCTCCCGCTGTATTGCATTTACATTTCCAGTCATACCCTCTGTTGTTGGCCTCTAGGATATCCATTCCCGGCTCTGCAGTACTCACACCTCCACTTGCATCTTCAGTACTATCACCCGGTAGCATCCTCACCCACATGAGTTGTCCCACTCATAGAACCTCTTTGCACTTTTTTGACACTCATGTTGTTCCTCATTACCCTTTAGGGATGGGAGTCCCAGTAGTTTTTCATCATGATGAAAATTAACCACATACTTCTTCTCCTCATTTTTCTAGCTTCCCATATGGACTCCCAGCACATCGCTTCATGGTTACGTTCTGTTTTACCTGCACCTCCGCAGGCTCATGAACCCACCGTGTCATCCACCATCAGTTTGCCCATCTGCGAACCTATCTCCATTTCACCTACCTCATACAGAAACTCGCCAATGGGGCGCCCCATCCTTCATCTGTTTTCCCAGACATTTATGCCCTCCCTGGGGCACTCATTTCACACTGGGGCACCCGTTTCTGTATTTTGTACATCTTTCCCACAATTATTCATTATTTATTGTACAAACAGTCTTTACTTTTGTCGTCACCGTTGGCGACCTACTTTCCTTTTGGCAACATGCCACCCATGTCACCCTTGGTTGGAGCATTACTTCTCATTTACCCCGCCAGCATCGTCTCTATCTTCAGAGTACTACCCATGTCACTTACCAGTTATCCTCTGAATTTGTTCACCTTGTCCCGCCTTTGGCACCACTTATCCTCGGTCTTGGCGTCCCCCTGACACTCGACCTGGTCACACGCTTGCGGCCACTTTTCCTCTCATTCGTTCTCCAGCCAAGGGCGGTCTTGAGTCTTCACACTTCTTGACTTCGTCCATGTACCTCTGCTCCTCCTACAGTAGATTCCATGAAGTCCTTTGCTTCTGGGAGTCGCGTCCCCCTTTTGTCGACATCAGCACAATTTTCCAGAAGGGCGACAGTATCTTGATTCTCATTTCCCATTTAATGAGAAATCTCGGACGGCACAGAGGGACACACCATTGCTCCCTGATGTCGTTGACCCCCATAAAATTCGACGCCAACACTTTCTCATGTTGCGATGGGTCTTACTTTGCGACTATTGCAGTTTTTCTTATCAGTTTCCAAAGACCTCTGCACTTGGTCGGGCCACCAATGCCCACATCACCGTCGCAGTTTATTTCTGCAACCGTTACCTATGGTTCAGAGTCTGTTCCTTTGCAGACTTGTCTTCTGCCTTTCTCATTCCGCCCCCGAGGGCGCTGCAGTTGTCTACACCAACATTTCCGTCATCCTTCTTCAGAGTTACATCACACGAGCATGGGGCATGCCCGCCTCATCTGAACACACTTGTATATTGATACACACCTTCCAGAAGGTCGGGTTCTACCGGTTCCTTTCTTCTCCAACGGATTGCTCTACACGGTCCCACTCTTGCCCTCCCTTACCACACCATTTTCAATAAAAGAAACATTGATGGATTTCGGCTATACATTTTGCTCCTAACCTCATCCATCAGGGGGCATCTGTTATCACTGAAATTTTGTCCGCACAGGGCGACAAGAACTCCGCATCATCACAACAGAAAGAGTCATTCATGGCACAGGATTAATTTCACAGCATTGCAAAAGGGTCAAAAACTATACAAATGACCAAAAATTTGAAGGGCGCTTTACATCATCTGGGCGCGCGTGCATACGCGTGCAACAGTAACGTACAAGGCGCGCATATGTGCAAAAGGCGCAGCTGTGGGGTGACAAACCCGCGCGCCTTCTAAACGGCGCATTTATTGAAATTGGTCGGCCTCCCAACCACTAATGGATCGACTCCCAAGTCGATTTGACATCAAATCCGAGCTCAATCCTCATGGTGGGCTGGTCAAAGACCTAATTGTGCCCTAAAGAGCCCCTTTTCACATTCAA
>ML795157.1:262672-294010 GCA_009831015.1 Picea engelmannii
TTGGAGAAAGAAGGGACCCAAGTCCCCTTTCTTCTTTGTGTCTTTGGATTTCATCAATCAGATCAGCTTATACATTGGTGATATTGGTCCATTTACATTTGTTTTTCATTATTCCATATGCTCTTAGTTTTAATTAGTTTTAACTTGTTTTTGCTTATTGTTTCCTTGTTTCTTTTTCTAACCTTTTACCTCACAGCTGTCATGCCTAGCAGAGCCCAACTGGGCATGTAAGCACTCTGAATTTGCTCACCTAGTGACGAATTGGGTGCAAACAGATATGATAAAATATCTATATATCCTAAAATATGATGCGGTTTTTGGATATTTTTGGTGAGCATGCGCATCCCTATGTTATATGTCTGGTCAAAATTTTCACCCGACCCAGATCGTGGATTTCAAGATATGGCTATTCTACTGTAGAAAACCAATTTTTTGGAGGGAAGACTGAATCGTCGCACCCTAAAGAAGGATACAATGTGACTATGCTGAATCATCACACCCTAGAGAAGGATAAAGTGTGATGATTGTGAAAAACTAAATCATTGCACCCTGGTAAAGAGTACAGTGCGATGATCTCGCACCTTGGTTGTGTATAGGCTGCGACGATTCTCGATTTTTTTTTTCTTAAGTGTGAGTGTGACCGTCGCACCCTAGCAATGGATAGACTACGTTGATTCCAATTGTTGCACCTTTCAATAGGGATAGGCTGCGACGATGGAAGAAACTAGGTTTACTCAATAATTAAATCCTCTTTCGCTCTTCTCTAGCTTGTATGGGTTGCTCCAAGCAGCTCGACTCTGATACCATGTCAGTGTTTCATGGAAACCTTCATAGGAGACCTAACTAAAGAATACACAAACAAATCTTATCAATAAAAGTAAGAGAGATAAAATATGAAGAATGAGAATCAATGTATATTATGATCTGATCAATGAGTGAGTGATATTCATTCATATAGGCAATGACATCCTATCTTAGGAATGCATGCATAATAGTGATGATCTAAAATTAGAAAGTCTAAAATAGAACTAGTCAGTTAACTCCCACTGAACTAGTGTGCCAAAAATAGAAATTTCTTCAACAGGTTCCTCTCTTCAACTTTCTTAAAAATTTGGCTATTTCTTCATACTCATCTAAATCATTGTTGCAACTGCAATTTGACTTTGACTTTTTCTTATTCTTCTTCTTTGTATTCTTGGATACTTTGAAAGTTTCTTCCTTCTTGGATGGGTTATCTTGTTCTATTATCATTTCATAACCTGTAAATATTCCATGTAGCTCGTCCATGATTAGTGTACCAATATCTTCTCTTTCTTCTAGGGATGAAATCGTAGGGTCAAATATCATTGGAAGAGGCCTTAGTATCTTTTAGACAATGACCGGTTCTTTAACTTCTTATCCCAAGCCTTTAATAGCGTTCACTATTTCATCAACTCACAGAAAGTAAGCTGCAATATCTTCATCTTCCTTCATTTTCAGTTGTTCAAATTGACCTCTATAAGTTTGAATCTTGGCTCATTTGTCTTTGGCATATCTTTCATAGACATTCTGAATTTTGTCCCAAATATCCTTTGCAGAATTACAGTGCATAACCTTGACATATACTGAACTAGTCAGGCCACTCAGAATAACATTCATATCCCTCAAATTGTTTTCACTAAGTTTATTTACATATTTGTATGTTGGGGAAGTGGCAGGTGTCGTTATACTACTTCTTTCCATACATCAAATCCCCGTTCCTACAAAAAAACATTCATCCTTCTATTCCAGAAGGCATAGTTTTGACCATCAAACACTTGTGTTCCATTCTTAGTGCACTTCATGATCTACCTTCCAGTTTTTAGACTGTTATTGAAGTAAATTGATATGATACCAATTGTTGGACTACTAAGAGGAGGGTGAATCAGTATTGAGCACTTTTTACCACTTTTAATCAGAACATGTAATCATCAAGTTTATCAATATTTCCATTCACTTATGATTGCATTCAATATATATCATAAAAATGTAATCATAACAAATGCATCACATCATAGCCACAGATACACAGTACACTAGGGTTTTATGTGGAAACCCAAATGGGAGAAAACAACATAATGTTTTCTTATATATAAAAGATTACATTCATAGGAAGAACCAACTTCTAAATTATCTAGAACCAACTATAAGGAGTCTCCAACCCCATATTTATAGGCTCCAACTTGAAGGAAGCTATAACTCCTTGAGTTATCCATATACAACTGGAAGGAGTATCCAACGCCCTAGTTTATAGGCTCCAACATGAAGGCAGAT
The DNA here is from genome assembly GCA_009831015.1 of Picea engelmannii. Classification (NCBI taxonomy): domain Eukaryota; kingdom Viridiplantae; phylum Streptophyta; class Pinopsida; order Pinales; family Pinaceae; genus Picea; species Picea engelmannii. The sequence goes on from ML795157.1 coordinate 264,965, forward strand.
CCAACCCCTATGTTCTTTGTATGCAACCAGAAGGAGGCTATGATCCCCTAATTTACAACCTCCAACTTGAAGGAAGCTCCAACTCTCTGTATTCTCCAACTCTAACTGGAAGGAGGCTACAACCCCCTTTCCTTGCCTTGTCCCACTACCCTGAAATATAAGTGTAGACTCAACCTATCACTACCAACAATACTGTCACTACCACATCAACTTGTCACTATCATTGCCACTATCAGTATCACTATCATTGTCATTATCACATCAACCTATCACTTTTACTTCCACTGTCACTGTCAATTCCATTGTCATTGTTACTTCAACTGCCACTAATACTGATAGTTTGTTAACAACATCATCATCAACTAGACCAATTCATACACCAAGACCATCATCAATATGTGCACCAAACCAAGCGTTGAGATATGTGTGTCATACCAATACAAGCATGTGTTATATCAATAAACCATGTACCAAAACATGTACCATATCATGCATCAACCATGTACCAATATTGTACCATATCATGCATCAATTGTGTACCAAAATATGCCATAAACCATGTACCATGAGATGTGCTTCAACCATATACCATGTGTTGAAGGAAAATCTCCCTGCGAACAGGTAGATCTCCTCTTGAGAGCTAGACTCTTAACTCTTAAGACAGAAGATGCTTATCATGGACACTGACTTCCTTTTAGATATAGATAAACTAATGTGTGAGGAGGAAGGAGAAAAGAAGTACCTTTTTACTGGTGTTTGTCCCTGCACAGTCTGAGTTGAGCTCCAATATTAAACTCCTCGATAAGCCCTGTAGACAAACAAATATACAACCAGCTTCCTACTCTACTGATATTAGCTTGAAATAGATCTATCTATTAGAGATAAATTCATATGAGATCAAACACATATTTGAAAGAAATAGGCCAAGCATATTATATTAATGAGAACAACAATGAAGAAAACTTACAACCATAGACGTGAGTGCAACAGCTTCATCAAGTTCCCCTTGTCCAAACCCTTGCTTAAACAGTCCACGCATAGAATGTTGATGCTCCAAATGACATACCACTCATGAGATCATAAGTTTGGTATAATTCTCAATCTCCATTCCCCCCTCCTCCATGGAAATCCCTCATTATATATGATTTGGAGACTTAACCACCATGGAGAGAATCTCTCATCAGATCCACTAAGAAAGGGATCTCTAAGATATTTAGGGAGAAAATATCTCTTAAGGATTTTGGGAAGGAAATATATCTCAAGGATTTTAAGGAGGAAATATTTCAACCATCCATGAGATCCTCCACCTTTCCTAAAAAATAGGAAACCAAATGTGAGATGGATTCTCACACTTAATTAATTTATTTTTCATGAATATTAATAATAATTCATGTGCACTTGATTCTCTCACTTAATCAATTTCTTTTCCATGAATATTAATAATAATTCATGTGTACTTGGTATTTTGGCCTTCATGTAATATATCCCTCCTCCACATTGACTAGGGATTGTGACATAGGTTATTACATGGTGTCAAGGTGTATTCGACACTTATACGACACTTTACGACACTTAGGGTGAGGTACCTAGGTGTGCAAATTTCATGTGTAACGGAATGCCCCCTAAAGTGTGAGGTTAGAAGAGAGAATGATGGCCGAAACACTTTACAAATATTTAAAGAAAGGGTGTAGATGTAGAGAACCTGATAGAAGCTGCACACAAACATCCAACAAATATTATGACATGTTTCAAACCCAAGGTAGACATACCTATGCTTGGGTGATAAAGACTTGCAAGACATGGCCGCCATAAAATACATTGTGGATCCATAATTATATTGACAAAATGGTATAGCCACTGAAGATACACTATGGATCTATACTCGCATGACCTGAATTGATTGTAGCCACGAAGAATACACAGTGGATCTATGATATGAGAAGACATAGACACGACCAATACAAAGTGGATATATGTGACAGTATATGTGTCATTGTTCAAGAGAAACTCCATCTCAACCTGGGCAAAGTACATATCAGAGTGATCACTCAACCCAGGGTCTTCTTACTGATCCTGATGTAGTACGAATCTAACCATGTGAATAGATGTCCTGATGTCAAACATGGAAGAAACCACTTGATTACCATTCAATGATGTAAACCATTAACAAGCGTGAGGTAAATCACCATTGATGTCAATGATTCCCAAGGTACCCTAGTACATTCCAATGAATGTTAATGGATGAGCTAAAGTCAAAAATCTGTGGAATCATCCGATCAGAGGTCAATGATGTAAACCCACTGTCTAACATGAGGAGGCCTACCATTGAGGCATGCAGGTCCCAAAGTACTAATTGGTTTCTAAGTCTAGTTCCTAGATAATGTGTTGAAGTCGATAGGAATAGACTCGTCGAAGGAGGGCATTGATGTATCCCCCATCAACGACACGAAACAAATACATAGATGTAATTGGTAGATCAAATGAACATGGAATGACACAGGTATTGAGACAAGATATTTATGATGGCTGACTCTCGAGGCGGATACTTCCCTTGAACACTGAGGCACAACAGTAGAAACATGACATGGACCAAAACACGATGATGCAGTGGACACTGTGACTTTCATCGGATGACCCAAAGGAGTAGGAAAAACTCAGAGGATTGGTTCAGTGCAGAGGTTCAGTGAATTAATATGTGGGTAAAGACAAAGTGACGTGTTCAAGGGCGACTCTAAGAGTTACTGGTAATGTTCTCAAAAACTGCTTGGCTTGCTTCCTTGAATTTTTTCCCCCATCCAGATAGATGAGTACCTCTTTTTAATTTAACGAGATCGAGGAGGGTAACACATGCTCGATATAACTTACCTTTGATTAGTCCCTCTTCCTTTGTTTAATGAACTAGAAGAAGTAAGGGTTTGGTCCCATATGGGCCCTTCAATGTATGATTGTTTTAATGATTCCATAGAAGGTAAACTCGGTAGTTTTTCATGATTATAGAGTCTGGAAAAACACTTAAAAGATAACTCTCTCAGTTCCTTTTTCATAAAGTAGTCAGATGAGATCGAAAAAGAGATAAACTATCACTCAACAGACGTTTTCTTCAAATACTTTAACGAGCGTGAAGAGAACAAGGTCTCTCGGCAATCTTTTCATGTTTAGAGAGTCTAAAAAGAACTTAAAGGTGACTCCAATGTTGTCCTTTTTCGTAATGTTAGTCTCGCGAGGCCAAAAAAGAGATAAATTATCACTCAAAAGATGTCCTTTCAAACCTTTTAACGAGTGGGAAAGGAAGCAAGATCACTCAGCAATCTTTTCATGTTTAGAGAGTCCAAAAAGAGCTTAAAGGAGACTCCAGGGGGTTCCTTTTTCATGTATCCATACAGGTCCGAAAAAGAGATAAAGTTTACTCGGATGCATTCTCATGTATTTTACAAGCACGAGAAAGAACAAATACTAAGCTCGGTATGCCCCCGGCTTGAAAATCTAGTGGCTTAACTCCAGAATGATCATCAAAGGCTAGAGACATGCCCTCCAAGCTTCAATTCATTCACCGACTTTGAGGTTGTCACCAATTTCTCTAGTAGATGAGAAAAAAGAGAAGGGTGGATGAAAAGAAGGTTCAAGAGAGGTGACTGTTTCATTTTTTAATGAGCTTGACATAGGAAAAGAACTATGCTCAGGGCCTCTGTTTCATTTTTTAACAAGCTTGATACAGAGAAGAAAACTATGCTCAAGACCTCTATTTCATTTTTTAACGAGCTTGCTACAGAGAAGAGAAACTATGCTCATGTTGCTTCTTGATCATGGCTTCCAAGAGGATAACACTCTGGAAGGATACCACGTAAAGGGACAAAACTTGGTCATGGCTTCCAAGAGATCTTCACTGGATGGAAGATAATCACTCGGGAAGGAACACATGTCGAGGGTCGCAACAGGGGTAAGGAGATCAAGATCCAATAACCCTACCGAAGAGATCACCATGTCCACTACCGGATCCAAATCATCGGAAGTTGGAATCATGGGAGACGATAGGAAATTGACATCAGGAGGGGAGATGGACTATATATCTGCCTGAATTTCTTCACGAGGGGGAAGAAAAGAGGATCGATGACGGTTGTCATCCCGAGGTATCTCGTCAATGCTCAACATTTCCATGATAGATTCATCCGAGGGACAAATTGGGGAAATGTAATCGATCGGAGACGACAGGGAACTCAACCCTGATCGCTCGCATCAAGGAACTAGTGGGTGCCAATAGATTTTGGTCATCCGATGAGGGAGACATGGATTGGATAGAAACGTATGATGGTTCGCTGGACTAAGTGGCATGGTTTCACCTAGTGCATCGAATTCCAATGGACTAGGTACAATCCAAGGGTCAGATGATTCCAAAGATTGATAAGCCATGGTCGAAATCATATCGACGATGGAAATATGATGTGTAGTCGATGGAAGTGGTGTAGGGAAGGTACCCATGAGGCTATAATATTTCAGTAAGCCAACACCAATTCTTTCATACGTGATCTTGTGGTCTCCCAAGAAAGGAATATTGTTGGTAGCGGGAGTGCGAGCATCGGTCGTGCAGAAATCCAACTGATCAACAGTGAAAATTTTTCCCTGATGAGGAAATTGGACACATCGAAAAACCGATGAGGCAACAACAGTCATAGCATAAAACCAACTTCTTCCAAGTAACAAGTTGTAATCGAGGGGAGAATTGACCACCTCGACATCAATAGTAACAGTTTTACCACCCAATTGGATGGGAAGGGACTGTAAAATCCCATGGGGATGAAAACCTCGCCCATCGAAGGCGCGTAACATCGTTGGGGATTTGTTGAGTGATGGTGATTTTAAACCTTTCCAACACACCAAAGACATGACACAAGTTGAGGCTCCCTCATCCAGAATAGTTCGGTGTATTTGTTGGTTGTGAACAACAACATCAACTTGGAAAGAAAGTTGGTGGGAGAGTCGAGACGCATAATTGTTCAGGTTAAACATGATATGGTTGGACGACTTGGGATCAACAGCGCCAAGAGTGGACAAGAGCGTTCTACGTTGACTGGGGTAGTGCTGTAGAACTTCTAACGTAGACATAGCACACGGTGCTTGAGCCAAATCTTTCACAATGTTGTAGTTCTGGGCGGCACGTGAACTAGGATTAAAGGTAGATTTACGTATAGTGCTCTTAGGAGGGTGTAATATAGAGTCGAATGTGGGTTTCTCAATCTGAAGTGGTCCAGACGGAGGATTAACTGATGGAAGACTAACGGAGGATGGTGATGGATCCGATAAAGTACTGGTACCGTTAATGTCTTTTCCTTTGTCAAGGTTACCTGGTGTGTCGTATGTCTTAGAGTGAGTGGTCAAATTGATCCCATTAAACATATAAATATGTGCACTCAATGAGGCCTCATCATGAGGATCGCTAGAACTGCCCCCAGGAGAGGGGGTTTGAGAAACCATGGATTGCTGCTGTGGAAAAGGTTGAGTAAGCACAGTGGGTAGTGACTGTCCTTGGAAAATTTTGGCCACTTCATTGCAAAGTGGACAGTCTCGAGTGTAGTGATCGTCACCACAAATGATACACGGGAATTTCAGTTTTCGTTGTGTTTTCTTTTCGGTAGCAGGTGTTTGATTTTTTGGTTGTTCATTGTTATTTTTTGATTTATTCTTTGTCTTCTTCTTACCTCTGGATTGTTGTGAAGGGGAATATTGAACTTCATTCACCTCAAAGATCTGAGTTTGGGGGGAGGTAGAGGAGAGTGTGAGAAATTGGGAAGTAGATTGAGTTTTGATGGAACCGATAACACCATCCGCATGGGATGAAGATGACGACTTAGATGGATTAGTATTAGCTCGAGCAGCATTTGGAAGAAAATCATACAAAGTACCAGATTGTGAATAAACCAAATCTAAATACTGATCCCAAGCAATGGCTTGTTCCTCTGTGATTGCGCCACCCATAGCGACATCGCGAGCGATCGGGGGTAAAAGTGATTTAGTAAACCATTCTGCCAATAATATGTTAGGAATGATTGCCTTGATCATCCTTCATCGTCACCTCCACTCATGAATATGGTCAGAGATATGCATGGAGTTAGTTTGATGAAGGGAGGTCAAGAGTTCAATACTTGTCTCGTAGTGAATAGGCAGTTAAAAGTGCGTGAGGAAAGACATGGCAAGGGAATTGAAATCATGAAAAGAGGCACGTGGTAGTTCAATATACCACTTTGCTGTCGAACCTGTAAGTTTTTGCTGGAAAAGACGCAAACCTACAGAATCATCCATGAGGGAGTTTGATGAACACCACAAATGGAAAGTCATCACATGGTTGTTTGGATGTTTGCCAGATTTTCCGTTAAATTTTGGAATATCAGAAGGAAGTTTAGCTGGAATGATTGGCCAAACCAGTGAATGAAAAATAGGATCATTAGTTAACCGAGACAAGTCTGGGAGATCCAGAGTCGCAAGGAAATGTAGTTGTTGGTTAATTTGCAAATGATACTAGTGCGGCATAGGAACACCAGTAGGACCATAAACTGGGTTAGGTGGATAGTTTTAACCAGTAGGTCCTCCTACATATGGTTGTTGCTGGCCAGGATAAGCAGGATTCGATGATGGATGAGAAACATTTGCATAACCCGGTCGGTTCTGAGTATTATAGGCCGGGTGGTTTGCTTTCCCATGAGGAGGATAACATTTTTCCCTTGAGAATGGTAAGGAGTAGATCCCAGAGGTGGATACACATTAGACCCATGAGGAGGATAAGACTGTGGTCCCGGAGAACTCCAGGTGGTGTTTGGGATGCTACCAAGATAAGGTTGTCCATAAGGTGTTTCGGAAGGAACAGGATTTGATACTCCTCCTAGTGGATTATGAGATGAGTGCCCCCCAATGTGGGGTTGAATAAAATTTCCTCCTGAAGATACTCCCCATGATTGTGAAGGGTTTCCAGCAAATGAAGGTTGCCCCCCTGCCAGCGGTGGATTGACGACCGGGGTATGACTAGCAAAAGGAGGTTGCCCTCCAGGAGGAGCATGAAAAGGGGTTGTCCCCCAGGAGGGGTAGGCCCACCATAGAATGGTACTCCTCCAGGAGGGAAAGGTTCGTTAGATGGTGTTTTCCCTCCAGCCGGTTGTGTTTGGATAGCAGGGGTCTGCATTCTTGGGTGACAAGATGTCCCAGCAAGATCGTGTGGAACATGTGGAGCTCTAGAGTAAAATCTTGTAGAAACTAGGGTAGGGATTGAAGTGCCTTGGATATGAGTAGAGGTGATGAGTCCAGCATTAGGTTAGACTTGTGCTGGCGTAACAGTAGGGTTAGTAACCTGATCGACTGGGTGACACACGGTTTGATCGGATGGTCCTGTTTCACTAGGAGGGTCATGAGGATGAAAGGATTGTCGAAAAGATTCGAAATGTTCATAGAGATAGCGTCCCGATGAAGTCCTCCATACAGAATGAGCAGGTGTGGGATTGGTATCTACTGCGGTGCTAGGATGAACAGGAGTCCTATACTCATCACCAAATATTGGTTTTGTGGATCCCATATATGTTTCGATAAAAGCCCTCTCCAGTAATCGTGGGACCTCTTCATCTATGATGTTCCCAAGAGAGTCTAAACGAACCAAAATTGGTTCGAGAGGGGTTACCGACACAGATGTAGTGGGATTTTCAACCATAACCAAAGTGCCTTCTGAGTTATCTAACGGAGGAGCAATAACACTTCCAGCGTCTGATTGATTTTCTACCTCTCTACTATGGTTGTCTTCTAGAGGGTTAGGAGGTAAGGGTTGATAGCCTTCCGGAGGTATCCCCTGCATCCTACGTGATCGGCGAAGACCTTTATCGTCTATAGGCTTAATTGTGGAGAATAATAGAACACACTGAAAATCTAGGGCCAACTAACAAAAAGAGACAGCATACGCTAATAAAATCTAGGAATCAACCAAGCAAACAAAACTTCTCTCGATGACCGTACTAGTTGGTGATGAAATCCAATGTCGTGTGATCAAGTCAAGAAGGGGCTAGGATAAGGTGGAATAGTTACAATGGTGACTTGCTTAATGAACTTTCACCTTGGTGCAATCTTCCATGCAGTAATTGTGGATTTACCCTCCAAGGAGCCTGAGTGAGTTTGACCAATGTCTATTCCAGGTACAGTGAGACTTACCTTCACCGTCACCTTGTGTAAGTACCTAAATATTATGGAAACTAAAGACACCAATTCCTAGTGAGTCCCTGGGTGGGTACAGTCGACAATCCGATCTGAAATGTATGGGCAGGATAACAAGTCCGAAATCAACCCGAGAGGCTCCCACACATAATCATGGGTATACCTTCAAGTGACCCCCAATATATGATCCGACCACTACAAACAGTTGAACCACGGAGGGATAATCTCTGTAATTCGCTCGAATGCGACCTCGTGCGTAACCCCTGTGTGAGAGGGAGATCCCAGAAAACCAATGCGACAATTGGATTTGACTCTCCCTAGCTCAGGATGCTAATGTTTTTTTTGAAAACTTTGGAGAGTTGTACTCACAGCCTAATCCAAAGTGCTAACCCTAGTCTACTGTTGGTGGAAGATCCTAAAAACAAAAAAATGTTCTAGATAATTTTTAATTAGCGTTCGTTTTACAGTTGTTCTTTACTCAAAGGGTGTATGAAAGTGAAACTGATGGAATGATGACTCAATTCCCAAAAAGATTCATAAAAGATGATAAGAAATTGTTTCTTTTCAATGAACGCCTATTTAAAGGAAAGAGAAAGAGTCATTTTCACTATCAAACACTAATATGGAATATCCTCAATCAATTTGTTCTCAATCGAATCTAATGCAATGCTAAAACATTTCATAAATGCCTTCTAATATGCAAACCAATCACTAATATGTATCTTTGTCGTTTGTATGCGAATGATGATTAATTCAATGAAAAATTTCTCCTGCTAACTACCCTTTTAGATCAAGTAGATTCGGACAAGCATAAGTAGATTTCGCACAAACAACACACCCTCTTGCTATGATTGAAACAAGAAGCAAAAAGAAACAAAAGATAACAAAGAAAATCAAACAATTCACACAAAAGAGAGATGTTTAAGAACAATGACCTCAAATAACCAAATGAGATGATTCACAGATTTATGATGCCCTTCACCAGAGTTCCCGCTCAGTCGGATAAGAGAGAGGAAAGCAGTGGATCGATTCCAAGTTCTCAACAGCAAAAAAACTCAAAATAAGGAAGAAGGTCACAAAATATGAACAACAAAGTGCTTATTTCTTAGAAATCAGAGTGTCAAAGGTCAATAGGAAGAAGCATTGAAGCAAAAAGAAGCTAAGCAAAGGAAAAAACAAAGATTGGATTTCAGAAAATACAATTTTGGAAGGGTTTTTTTGCAAAGAAAGGTTGGCGCTCTGGTGTAAGGGGCACCAGAGTGTTATAACGCTCTCTAAGACCTTCAGGGAGCGTTGGCACTCTGATAACATGGTAGGGGAGCGTTGGTGTCCTAAAACCTAGAAAATTGTCCAAAAACCCAAAAACTCAGTTGAACTTTGGCATTCAGAGTGTATGTGATGGAATAAGGATTCAATCAATATATGGAATCAAACACACGAGGTGAAAAAGGTCTAAAAAGAACAAAGGGAAAGACAAGGTTTGTGAGGAAAACCAAAAATGAAAGTTTCGATTCATCCCCAGTGGAGTCGCCAATTTCTGTTGAAGGAAAATCTCCCTGCGGACAGGTAGATATCCTCTTAAGAGCTAGACTCTTAACTCTTAAGAAATAAGATGATTATCATGGAAGCTGACTTCCTTTTAGATCTAGATAAACTAATGTGTGAGGAGGAAGGAGAAAAGAAGTACCTTTTTACCGGTGTTTGTCCCTGCACAGTCTGAGTTGAGCTCCAATATTAATCTCCTCGATAAGCCCTGTAGACAAACAAAGATACAACCAGCTTCCTACTCTACTGATATTATCTCAAAATAGATCTATCTATTACAGACAAATTCATGTGAGATCAAACATAGATTTGAAAGAAACAAGCCAAGCATATTATATTAATGAGAACAACAATGAAGAAAACTTACAACCATAGACGTGAGTGCAACAGCTTCATCAAGTTCCCCTTGTCCAAACCCTTGCTTAAACAGTCCACGCACAGAATGTTGATGCTCCAAATGACATACCACTCATGAGATCATAAGTTTGGTATAATTCTCAATCTCCATTCCCCCCTCCTCCATGGAAATCCCTCATTATATAAGATTTGGAGACTTAACCACCATGGAGAGAATCTCTCATCAGATCCACTAAGAAAGGGATCTCTAAGATATTTAGGGAGAAAATATCTCTTAAGGATTTTGGGGAGGAAATATCTCTCAAGAATTTTAAGGAGGAAATATTTCAACCATCCATGAGATCCTCCACCTTCCCTAAAAAATAGGAAACCAAATGTGAGATGTATTCTCACACTTAATTAATTTATTTTTCATGAATATTAATAATATTTCATGTGCACTTGATTCTCTCACTTAATCAATTTCTTTTCCATGAATATTAATAATAATTCATGTGTACCTGGTATTTTGGCCTTCATGTAATATATCCCTCCTCCACATTGACTAGGGATTGTGACATAGGTTATTCCATGGTGTCAAGGTGTATGTGACACTTATACGACACTTTACGACACTTAGGGCGAGGTACCTAGGTGTGCAAATTTCATGTGTAACACCATGTCATTCATGATATGTCTCAATCATTCCATAAACCATGTACCATAAGATGTTCCTCAACCATATACTACATCACTCATGATATGTCTCAATCATGCCATAAAATTTGTACCATAAGATATTCCAAAATCAAGTACCATAACATCAATGATGTACCTCAACCAAGTACCAAATAAGGCACCTCATAAATATCCCATAACATCCAAGATGTGTCTCAACATGTACCAACATCACCAAGTAATGTACCTCATACATGTTCCAAAGATATGCCTCAAACCATGCACAAACGATGTGCCTCAAGTATGTGCCAATGTCTCAACAATATACCAAAGACATTCCTCAAGCATGCATCATAACATCACCAATATATAACCCTCAAAACATTCATATAAACATACCCTTAACTCTGTAATAGACCTGACTGTATCATCATAACTTGCTCATACTTTCAACAACCTGGAAGAAGCATCTCTCTCAAATATGTCTCAGCCTCGCGGGACTAACCTAGTCAATACGGAGGGCCTCACGGAACAAGTGTCATACAACCTACAGTGGTTCCTCGTGGGACACCTGTATCCTAATCGGTGGTGGTCAGATAAATTATGTTTTGTCAGAAACCCATCGTTCTTTTCTGAAATTTCGATACCTTCATCTTTGCACTCCTTCGCTACCTTAGATTCACAAATATATTACTTTCTCACTTGATAGACACTCAATGCACTTTCTTGTACAAATGAGAGGCTCCCTGAAGTGTATTTATACTTTTTCAAGTGACTTCTATTCTTAAATTTAGGTCCAACCTGTACTTTCTATTATAACTATTTTACCCTTTAATTAATGACTTGTAACTTCTTGTTGCAACCATTTAAGGCATTCTTAAAAATTCTTTGGGGCTTTCAACTTCATGAGGGCATAACTCCTCAACCGTGAGGAACTACATGACATACAACTGACCATTGGAAACAACATGATGAGTAATATCCATATGTGAGGGTGTTACATGAATTTACAATGTCCTTCATCCTCGTTTTCCTCAAACAACTTCGAGATCCATTGTTATGGGATTTTCCCCAATGAAGGTTTTTCATTTTTTGAGTGCAATATCACATATCAATAATGGAAATAGGCCTAGGGTTATACTCTAGGTTATACAGTGGAGGAAACAAGTGTTGCGAGAAAGAAAACTAGTTCCAAGGCACAAGGAACATACCTATCCTCAATGCAATAAAGCATGTGAAGGATAAAGACACTTGAGGATGATTCCTCCAGGGTTAAGGTGTGGAGTCGCAAAGGCATAAATTTCAAAGTTGGTAACTAATAGGTATACATAAACAATTGGTTCATCAAGAGCAAGTTGAATCTGATATTAGGCCTTAAAGTGGGAGCAGTTAACACGCAATGAAATTACAACTCAAAGAAGTTTAGAATCCCTTGAAGGTGAGTTAGACATAAAAGTATTGTGAGGAATTCATGAGGCTTCAATGCAAAGACATGGCAGGACTAAAGATGACTTCCAAGCCTATGAAGAAACTACAACATGGGTGTAAAATTGCCAATGAGGTACTAACTAAGACACCCATGGAGAGGTAAGATATACCATCCATATGCAACACCTTTAAGCAGTTGGAAATGTATGATTTCACTAACAAATGGGGTTGACCCTATGAAAAATATGTGTTCGGTACAGATAGATACATTATGTAGGAGAGATGGGTCCTACATTATATGTCAGTAAGGAATACAATACCTACTAAAGAGTCGAAAAAAAGTTGTAGTGAGCAACATATAATGTGGGGAGTCTTGTAGGTAGTAGCCAGAACACAATTGAGTAATAATAATGAGGTTCGAAAAAAATGTCATGGCGGGACTAAATAGGAATCCCAAGCTTAATAAAACTTGCAGTAGGAGCGCCAAAATAAAAAAAGGGGTTCTAGAATAGGACTCCCATGGAAGGTAGGCCCTACCATCAACGAGACGACATTTTGATATGAGAGGAAGGGTTGTGTCGCAAGTTAATGGGATCAACCCTGGGTTAAGGAGACAATGGAAACTAACAATGAAAATGTTGAAGGTGTGTGAGAACTAATCTAAATGCTAGTTATATGAAAACATCACCTTCTAGAGTCTTGAAAAAGACTCAGTCGATCGATAAAAATACCAAAAGTACCCAAAATGAATCTCTATAACCTACCATGGCGACCACAACACTACAAACCTCTCTTTTTCCTCACAAATCTGTGCATATGTGGTTTTCCTCAAAGGGGCCCATGGATGTCTATGCCTGGTAGAAATACCAGTTGCAGATATCCACACAAGTTATAAAATGAGCTTGTAGATTCCTAGAATCCTTTTGAAAAAATGAAAATCTAACTCTATTTCTTGTGGAATCTGAGCAGGATGATTGTTCATTGGAGGGAAAGTGAGCACGAGGAAGTTGATCATGTAGTATTTGATGACAATAATTCCAAATAATCTCTCTGACAATGTGGCATGTATAAAATTTTCCAAATTTGTGGCATGTGAGCTCAAAAGAGATTGCTAAATCTCCTTATTGATTACTAGCATCCTGACGCAGAAGCATTCATTCTTGGTGGGAAGTTCTTGAAGATAATTGTTGAGGACATCTTCTTCATCATTGGTTTGTCTCATAGAATTGAATTTCACAACTTCACAACCCATGGAGGAGGTGGTCGAACCATTAATTATTACATAAACAAATACTAGAAGGATGGCACATAAAAGATAGGCTCACAAGTGCCTATCAAACATATCACAAATTTGAGTCTCAAGGTGATATTATATACCATAGTTTGCATCATGGGATATAACTATTTTCACTTTTCTTCTCACTCCAAAATTCAACATGGGGTTGAGTTCTTAAGACCCACAATGTTTGACTAGAGCACTGTGATGCTTTCTTGCATGAAAATACAACTCACTAATTGCAAGTTACGAAAGAAAAATAACTTTGGGTTTGGCAGGGTCCTATGTACATTCATTTTCAAGAGGGTTCCATTGATGATCCCAAGAGATCATATCATAGGACACTTATGTCCATGGCCCGCGATGGTACAATGGATTAAGGTTTTTTCCCGCTTAGGAGGAGGGAAATTATCCAACCCTTATGATGATCACTTATTTGCTTGGTGGTAGCATCAGGTTCCCTCTACTTAGGATTATTTGTATACTAGGATCCAATTTTAGGGAGATCCCGATGTCATCATTCCTCTTGGTGATAAGCTTCAAGACATAGGTAACATTTAATTGAATTTATTTGATATTTTATTTTTGGATTATATATTATATATAGATATAAAGGGAAAACATCTTATTTTTTGTGAGATCCATAATATTAACATGTGATATTTAAATGTGTAGATAGAGCACCAACAAGACTAGCAGACGTTCCAAGGCATATTTGTTGAGGGAGGGAGGAACTTTGGTTGTTGGGACCTTCATTTTGTTGGTTATAAGTTGTGCACATCACATTGCAGCTTCATTTTGGAGAATGGAAGTTGCGCAAGTTGTTGAGAAGCTGGACAACACAACATCAACAGCAAGATCAAGATCAAGAAAAGAAATAACTATCAAGTTCTTAACCAACAAGATTGGATTATATATAGAAGACCGATGTGATTGTAATAGGCTAATGAAACTGATATTGATAATGATAATGATACTGAGAATGATAGGCTAATAGTGAAAATTGAATGAGAAGGTTGTAATGCCATTATTTCCTAGCATGTTAGTTTTGAGTTATTACTATTCTTATTGTAAATCTAGATATTGTGATGAGAGTCACTGATGTAACGGTCCAGTACTATAGTATTGTTGAATATGAAGATCTAGGTGAGAACCAGACGGAAAATGTATTAGATTATAGTATTATGAATATACACAGAGTCCTAAATTTTGAATTTACATATTTTGTATTCATTCTTAAAAAGAATGAGTTGTTGTTCTTTATTATATTTATGTCTGATATACCTAAATGTGTCTTTATGAATGGAAACACAACTTTGTTTCTTTATTTCCCAGTTAGGAATTCCTCAGGATTGTTACAGGTTTAGTCTATTATGTACAAGATTACAATGAGCCTCGATACCTTAGAGGTCTATATAAGTATTCTCCTTACCCTTCCCTCTCTTTCATGTCTTAGTTGTGCTTCGGGTGATACTTCTTCCCTCTCAGGAAGATGAAAATGCCAACGCTCTAGACTACTTCGATACCTTTTTCTGGTAACCTAAGAAGGACCCTAGTCTGAACACTTTTGTGCCAACAAAATGGTTATGTTGTTGGGACCTATGTTGTAAAAGGGTACCTGTGCGAAGAATGCTTCCACAGATCTATATATATGAGATTCAAAAATGGTGGGAAATAAATTGTGACACCTTTATATGGAAGGAAGCAGAGCTGCGAGGAAAAAGCGAGAGGAATACGAGATATTCTATCTTTTACTCAGAAATATCGAGCAACCAGTATGAGATATTCTACATTAAATTTCTAGAAGAACTTTTCCATTGGATAGATAGGCTCCATTAAGCTCCATAATTCCAAGAATGCATCAAGAATACCTGCAATTGGAATATAAAGAATATTGCAACACTTCATCAGCTGGATCACCATATTACGCGAGAAATCGATTTCTGGGTTCACACGACTCTTGAGGGACACATCATCGAATTTGAAGCCGAGAATCACCAATCATTTTCACACGTGGAGGAAATTCTAAAGAAAGGTGTGTGCAACCAATTTTTGAGGGAAATTCCCCTTTGCATCAAAGTATTCTTGATGGAGGAGGGGATGATAACTATTCCCTCAACTAAGATGGCAGCCTAAACACCTACGTTTGGGGTAGGGTGATTTTTGGGTAGGATCATGACTTGAGAAGGGGGAAGGATCCTTTGACATATGGGGGAAGATAAAGAAGTGAATGCAGTAAACGAGGGAGCCTTAACAAGAGCCACCATTGTTGAGAAGTGGTGGCGTGGAAAAGTAAAGAAAGCAGAGAAGCAGTCTGAGGTGTTGCAGAAAGAACTTGGATCAAGAGGAATAGATGAAGGAAGGAGAGAAGAGTTGAGGAAAGTGAGAAGACAAGAAATACTATCCATTCTAAGATTGCAGTATAGAGAAAAACAAAGACAAAGGAGTCATGATATTGGTGGACGATAATAAGAATGTGGAGAAGAAAGGGAGGACGAAGAAGGTCTCGACCTTCCAGGAGATCAAGAAGATTCATCCCCGATAGTAGGAGACATCGAGAATCATGCAATGAAGGTTTTTCTAGAAGAAGAGAATGAGACCCCCCAAATCAAAGAAACTCGCCCAGAAGTCAGTGGAACTAGCCCCGAATAACCCATCCCCCATGTGTCCTCTATACCCGTGGTAATTTCTACAACGCCTACTTATGCTATTTCTATTCCTTCACAACTAGTTAGTTAGAATCAATATGTAAGTGTAAATTCTAGGAGGATATTAGGATCCCCATGAGTATCACAACTAGGACCATTAGGTTTTATTCTAATAGGAATAGTGAGACCCATAATGGCTGGACATATGGGAGGATCGATCGCTTGATACCCATAATTATGGGATGAAGGGGACGAAGATGTAGAGCAACATTGGTTCTTATGTGAAGCCATCTACAGGTATAGAGGGACGCTTGATGCAAATAAGTTAGTGGAGTTTCAGACTACCTTGAGGGGTCATTCTCTCAAATGGTATATGAAGGCTATTGAACCTGGGTTGCAAGGACAATCGTTCACCCTTGGCCAAGTTCATTTGAAATTCATTATTGAATTCAAACTACCCCAGTCAGAGCAACAAGATCTCTTCGAGTTGTGAGAGATTCAAAAAAGGGAAGGAGAATCTTCCTGGGAGTACATCCAAAAGTTAAAGGATTCTATTGGGAGGATATCACATCCAATTTAGGAAGATCACCAGAGGGAATGGTATATTCAAGGATTACTACCTCTAACAAGAATTTCTTTAATGCAACAGTGGATAACCACGTTAACAGAAGCCTTGGAGAAGTCGATGAAGATTGAAACCATGGTAGGTTATCCAGGCAATATGAGAATGACCAGACCCCTGGTAGATGCAAATTTGTCTCAACTTCAGGGACAAATATCAACGCTAACAGAAAATATTCAAGAATTAACCACACAAAGATCAGGATGCCCTCAAGTTTGGTGCACAGGTTGCTACACAGAAGGGCATATGGAAATTGAATGTTCGCACGTGAGGGGAATGGGACCTCTTCAAAACCTGATGGGACCTTAAGGACCTATGGGAGGATTTGTGAAAGTGTCTGTGACTCCACCATTCCATACACTAGGTTTGTATAATACCTTCCCAGGAGTTCTAACTCCTTAGACAACGGAGTATTGTGAGATTTGTCGGACACAGGGACATGTGTTGAGGGAGTGTCCTATTATGAAAAAGTACACAACTATGCCCAATACAATACATTGTGATTTTTTCACATCTATGACCCATGCCACAAATCAATGTAGAGCATTGGACGCACTTGTGGATAGATTGGAGTGAACATCATTTAGAGTAAATGAAACCCCCTAGGGACCTGGAAGAGGCCAGGGAGGAGGGGTTGGAGGTGGATTCATAGGTGGGAGAAATGGAGGCAAAGGGCTGAGCATATTCTACAACTACAATGAACAAGTTCATTTTTCCAAATACTTCCCTCACACAAGACGACCATGGTGCTCGCACTGCAGAAATAATGGGCACGCAACTGAAGATTGTCCAGAATTGATCGCAAAGTGGGAAGATCGAGTTTGTCAACACGGACCTAATCTCATAATATCATAATTAAAAATGGAAATCGAGGGACAACTACCAAATATTAACATCATCACTTGCATAGGAGCAAAGACATGGGCAGACGTCAACGGTTAGCCCAAGATTCAAAAGGCTATTCCCAAAGATGACAGGTATGATCCTAGAAACAAACGTTGTTTTTAAAAAATGAAATAGAGATATTTAAAAGCATCCCCATTCCATAAGTAGTATATAATCCTCCTAGATCCTCCTATCAACCTAACCCTGCACAAGCCCCTACCTCACCACTAGCACCCAAGAATTCTACAATTCCAAGAAAACACCCTGATTAATCTTAAAGTGTAATCAACCAATGGTTTTAGTTATTCTTTGATATCCTAGGGGACAACCAACTTACTGAGAAGTTGCACAACACCCCTTACTTGATATCGGGGAATGAAGAAATATCAGAAGCCATAGTAAGGACTAACCTCCTTGAGAATAATACCCAGAGAATACAAAGAAGAAAGGTGCGAACTGGAAAAGAATTTAGGTTAGAATCCCAGCTAGATGAGTTTTAAATCAAGGATGTCATGCTAGATTTGGGATCAAATGTTAACGTCCTACCTAAAAATAACTGGGAAGCTTTGGGAAAACCTAAATTAGTATATTCCCCCATCCATTTGAGAATGAAAAATCAATACTACATCTTCCCAGTGTTGGAGAAATTTCTATTTTCGACACACTAGTTCAGTGGGAGTTAACTGACTAGTTCTATTTTAGACTTTATAATTTTAGACCATCACTATTATGCATGCATTCCTATTATAGGATGTCATTTCCTATATGAGTGAACATCACTTACTCATTGAACAGATCATAATATACATTGATTCGCATTCTTCATATTGTATCTCTCTTCCTTTTCTTAATAAGATTTGTTTGTGTATGCTTTAGCTAGGTCTCATGTTTAGGTTTCCATGAAACAATGACATGGTATCAAAGCCGAGATGCTTGGAGAAACCTAGACAATCAAGAGAATATCGAAATAGGATTGAGTAAACCTAGTTTCCTCCATCATCGCAACCTATCCATATCAAATAGTACGACGGTTGGAATCATCGTAGTTTATTCCTATTGAAGGGTGCGACACAGTTTAGGGTGTGACGTCATCGTACTGTACTCTTCACCTGAGGTGCGATGATGCAACATCATCGCACTGTATCCTTCTTTAGGGTGCAACGATTCAACTTCCCTCCAGAAAATTGGTTTTCTATTGTAAAACAACCATATCTAGAAATTTGCGATCTGGGTTGTGCTGAAATTATTTCCAGAGACGTATAACATAGGGATTCTCATGATCACCAAAAATATCCAAAACCCACATCATATGTTAGGATATATATCTATTTGATCATATCTATAGCTGCCATAACACCATTAGTCATATCTCAGAATCCACGATCTGGGTTTTCAGGATCTTTTCATAATCAATAGCAGGGATGGAGACAATGCAACTTCTTCAGTCAAGTCTGGTGATAATAATCACACCGTACAACTATTTTGAATGGAATCCAAAGGCCACATACCAACTCAAAAGAAAAGGACTGTATAATTTGACTATGGAAACATAAACATAATCTACATCAGCACTTGACAAGACCCGATGGGAGAACCCTAAGGATGAGGCCACAAGACTACTTCTTGAGTTAATCTCCACTTATTTATGGTTTCATGTTACCACATGAAAGACTTGAAACAATATCTGGACCACCTTGGAATGACTCTTTGAAAAGCAGGATGAGATGTGAGGTCATATGCTTGAGGTAGAGTTGAATACCTTAGACCCTAAAAGTTTTGATAATATACAAGATTTATTTACTAAATTTAAATATTTTCTATTGATCTTGGGTGAATTTGGTATTGAAAAGTCTACACAAGAGAAACAACTTATTCTAACAATCTTGGCCAAGCTAGGACCAGAATACTATGTATATGTCTCCAATTTTGATTATGGCAGATGTCTTTTTGGAACAAATTGGAAAATTCCTATGATGGCTCAGTTCATTGAGTCTCTCACACAAGAGAAAAAAAATATCATACATATGGGCCTCATCAAGGATCCCAAAGAACATGCACTCACCATGCATGATGGAAAAAGATCATCCAAACAAACGAGAAGGAGAAACATAATGAGATGGAGGGATATTTCAAACTCTTTAACAATTCTTTAGGTTCCAAAGACTCTTCAGATTCCAAGAAGAAGAAGAAGAAGGGAAAGCAGTGCAATTACTACAATAAACCAAATCATGAATAATATACATGCATGAACAAACAAATCGATCTTATGGCACATGCACTTCAGCAGAAAAACCTTGGAAACTTCATTCTAGAGGGAGTCAAGAAGCAGAAGAAAGAAGATTATGATCCTAAGAAAGGTAATCTTCATGCTCTGGTTGCAATTAATTCCTCATCTGATTCATGGACTATAGATTCTAGCGCATCACATCATATGGCAGTGAAAGAGGAATTTGTATCTTCTTTGATTCCATGCTCAAGACCCTCTATTCTCATGGGGTATGATACTCCAGTAGCAGTTGCAGGAGAGGGGAGAGTAGAACTCCATAATGGTAGTTTTGAGAATGTTTTATATCTTCCAAATCTTTCTATGAATCTGATCTCAGTTTATGAGATCACTTAGAAAGGTAAAAAGGTTGAATTTACATCAGATTTTGTTTCAGTAATTGACATGCATGATAATTCCATCATTTCAATTGGTGAGGTGGATCAAAAGTCAAGGTTGTATAAATTCACTAATTTTTATGACGATGACTCATCTTTTCTACTTACACATAAGGAGAGTACTTTGCATGCACCTCCAATGCAATATGCATGTACTCTTGTGCTTCCATCAGTTTCAAACATCAGAGATGATTCCATACACTTAGATTACGTACATGGAAATAAAAAGGTAGTACAGCCAGATAAGAAGCCAGCGCCAAAGCTTCAGGAGATGCCCAAGAAGGCACATACCACACTTCAAGAAAAATGCAACCTTACAGGGAATCCATTGGATTCAAGGGGGACTCGATATTAGGATGAGGAGCCTTCTCATGTACTTTCAGCTTCAGAACCTATGATTCCCATGCATTTCTATATGGTTCAATCTACTTATCCGCAGACCTATAATAAGGTTGTGGGAAATCCATTATGGAAAGTAGCCATGCAAAAGGAGTATTACTCACTCCTAAAGAATCAGACTTGGGATCTGGTTCCACTTCCACCAGAAAGGAATATTTTCAGGTGCAGATGGGTCCACAGGATCAAGAGGTACAAGGCCATACAGTTTTCCAAAGGACTTCATCAAATCCATAAATATTTCTACATCTTCACGAAGACTTTCAATGAGAAAAAGTTTCAGACTTTGTGGGATTGTCTTGCAGTGAAGAACACAGTTTCCTAACAACTACCTTTTCTTCTTTTGATNTTTTGTTCAGTGATCATTAGTTACATTGCACATGAGTACCTAATATGGCCTAGTAGTAGTGACTCATTTTTTACTCCACAATGATGTTCAAAGGGAGTGTTGGAGAAATTTCTATTTTCGGCACACTAGTTCAGTGGGAGTTAAGTGACTAGTTCTATTTTACACTTTCTAATTTTAGACCATCATTATTATGCATGAATTCCTATTATAGGATGTCATTGCCTATATGAGTGAACATCACTCACTCATTGAACATATCATAATATACATTGATTCTCATTCTTCATATTGTATCTCTCTTCCTTTTATTGATAAGCTTTGTTTGTGTGTGCTTTAGCTAGGTCTCCTGTGTAGGTTTCCATGAAACACATAACACAGGATACACACATGACAGATTACGAATCCGTTGTGCAAAGGATTTCAGACTTGCAAGAACTTGAGGAAGCAAGATTTTTAGTAGATTTTCATCAGACAGTTGAGAAGGCCAAACATAAAGCTTGGCATGATATGAATATTAAGTCCAAGATATTCGTGAAAGGGGATAAGGTGCTCCTCTATGACATTCGATATCAAAAAAATCTAGGCAATTTGTGCATGCATTGTTTTGGTCCATTCATAGTTGTGGAAATCTGACACTCTGGTGCAGTCAGGCTGGCGCAGCTAGATGGTATCCTTCGGCTAGGATGGATGAATGGTTCCCACCTAAAACCCTACATTTCTCATGCTTGATTCATATCAAGGTTTCTCCAGGCCAATGGAGCATGTACAGTAGTTATATTTTCATCTCTTTCAATTTTTTTTATTTCAATTAATAAACGTCGGAATGTGCATTTAATGTGCCACGACATATATTTTGTTTTAGTTTAAGCATTTCTTTTGTGAAAAAATGCTTACTCAGCTTCTTAGGATCGGAAGAACCACCATTACATTAAATGAAGTCATTTAATATGAGAGAGACCCCCATTGTGATCAGAGGGAGGCAGAATCTAAGCTCGATCATAGCCCATGTGCCACACGTACCCAACCTCGTAATACACTTTATGACAGACACCGCAATACGTCAAACTTTTTGTTAAGCCATAAATGCGTGATATGTGAATATTCCATCGGTATCCACCCCGTGCTTCTCATCTGTTAAAAATATAATCACCTTAACTCGACCACACCCCTGACAGTATGTTCATTAAACACCAAGATAAGTTGATAGATCCTACCCTATTACACGTCTCGTCGAATACCTAAGCCTAAAACCGCATTTATGGCCTAATCATGAGTGTCTTTATCGATGCTTACATAAATTCTCCAAGTTATCCAGTTACAAGACTTCTTCCATCTACGAGAAACACCATCATTTTGTTGTTAGAGAGATTTTGAATTTCCTGCAATTGCGCATACCCCCTGAGATTTTGGTTCTCCTGTTACAAATTCGACCCCAATTTACCCAGAAATTCAAACACTTTAGAGCTACCATGCCGAGAGAAACAGGAGGCAGGAGTTTAGCTACCAAAGAAGCAATCCTAGATGAACCGTATTATCCCCACCTCGAGATCTTCGGGGATGTCAAGGGAAAGACAGAGAAAGTAAAGCTCTTGGACCTGGATTTGGTGGACCAAGTGTTGTTCCCAAAGATGAACATTGATGTGTTCTGGGACATGAATCTAGATTCCATCGAAGGCATGCATTTTTCCCCAAGCCTGAATTTATAAACCTATTCAACTCTATAATCATGAACCTCAAAGAGTTACTGATCTACGAGACCACTCGCGAGGTTGCATGCTGCACAAAGTTCCTAATTAGTCGGGTACATGACAAAAGTCTATGGCTCGACCAGAGATATCCAATTCATGCAGATGATATCCACCAACTCATTGGCTTATCTCTTGAGGGTGAGGATATGGCCAAAGGATTCCAAGGCCCAAGAAAGCACTTGAAAAATAAAGGCGAGATTAACCTCTATGAGAAGTTCCACAGACAGAGAGGTGGACGAACAACAAAGATGGAACCAATTATTCCAGAAATGGTTCAGACAACCTGCTATATAATCAAAAGCAAGGTCATGCAGTCCTACTATAAAGGTGAATTCACCCTCGATGTTCTCTCTGTAGCTAAATTTTACACAAATAGGGTTGTATTCAATTGGTGCAACTATCTTTTAGAAGAACTCATGGTAGCATGTGAGGAAGCTCAGGAGAAATGAGGGACCTTCACGTATGGGTACCTATTAATAGCATTCTCCATGTGAAAATGGAAGCCACCCATGGGGAGATAGTTGGCAATGGCAGACAAAGTTCTCCTTACTAAAATGTTTGAACCTTGGCACTCAAGGGCAGACCAAGAGAACCAAGAATTAAACAATGTCACTTTATCAAAGTGGTACAATTTATTGATTGACGCAACTCAGAGATGGCGTATACCACAAGAGTTTCTAAACTTGAACACACAGAACATCTCCTTCGGCTTGAACCGCCACAACACTGTTGTATGTCTTAGGCATACGAAGCTAGAAGACTTCCACTTGAGGTTGCTCCCCTTCTACCTATATGAGGAGACCTTTGACAAAGAATTCATGTCATGGACTGGAGTCAAGCACAATCCACGCAAGTCTGGAATGGACTACCTCTTACCTACGGAGCTCCTGAGGAAAAATGGGCAAGAAGAAAGAGTAGGGCTGAGCTCTGGCCCAAAGGAGAAAAATCAAATTGTCCTGATGCAGACAGACTTGGAAGAGGAAGAGGAGACACAACCTCTGGAAATAAAGAAGAGGATGTTGCCAATGTTCCTGCAGCTTCCGGATAAAGTTGTGCTATTAGGTAAAGATGTCAATGAAATCCTCGTTGTTGCTTTCATTACAGATCCTTTAGTTAAGAAACCCAGGATAGGGCTCTCCCCGGTGAATATTATGAATCCTCAAACAATCTCCTCGACCATACATTGTACTCAAGAAACTACCCGAGAAACCCAAACAGTGAATGACATCGAGGATGACCCCGAACCATATACCACTGCATCCACTACCATAATCACCGAACAACCCCCATCACCCCTACAACCCCCATTTCCACTTCAAAAAATGACTACACAACCCCATACCACTACACCAGAGCCCATGCATTTGGATCCCTCGACCTACCTGAGCATGTACTAGAACTCACCGGTCTGACCCCTGAAGTCTGGATCCAATCACTCGTTCCATTTGTACCTATTTAGGACACTCCACATTCAACAGAGTGTCAAATTTTTCCAATACTGCAAGCCCCAAACACTCAATTCCCTCTCTCAATAGTCAATGTTGAGAGTTCCATCCACAGAAGAGGAACCATAGAAACCGTGTTACAGAAAGAGGTAGAAGCACAAGAGGTTCAGAAGGAAGCTAAAACTATATCAGGGCAGAGTGAAACATCGTTGCAAGATCCATTGAAACCAGTCTTCCAGAACCCACAACTATGTGCGAAACTGTTGCAACTCTTCCTGGCCAAGACAAAATATTTTCCTTAATTCCCAGCAGAATTGAAGGCTCAACTTGCACACCAATTGCAAAGTCCATCCCTAGGAGAAGATGAGGTGGAGACACCTTCTGCACGATCGATGTCCAGTGGATTTCCTCTGCAAGTTCGAGTACACATGTATGCCACCCCTTCACCCAGCGAGCTTGTGCAATTACCAACAACCCACCAAGTAGGAATAATCAAAGCCTCAACTGAACAACTGGAGCAGAGGATTCTGCATCCTGAAAGAGACGGAAAATTCTGGATATAGGAAGGACTCGTTGCGTAAGCCCAACATACACAACATGAACACTCCAGGATCCAGGCATAAATGAAGGTGGATAAATTCAAATAAAAATGTTCAGAGACCTGGGCCAACATGGGCCCAACGACGATGCAACAAGGACCTTATGGAGCGTGGGCAAGAACCTGGAGGCCCTAACATGCTCTATTCTGATGGGCACTATAGATGACCTTCCTATAGGGATGCAACATCATGTAGTAGGAGTACCCCAGACATGGGTCTTCTTGTTTTGGCGTTTAGAAAATGACGTACTTTGTTATGATAGAGCTCATCTACCTAATGCCTAGTCTATTATGTGTCAAGATAACTATTTTGTAATTATAAAAATTCAGGGCTACTAGCCCAAATTTTGTACTATGGACCTCTTTTTGGACATGTTAATATATATATCTGACCTTTTTTCTTTTATTTTTATATTCTACTTGAAAATGATTAAATATTTACACGTGTAAAATGTGTGTGCTTATGTTATGAACATGAAAAATTCCAATCTAAAACGTAATTAGCATATGCATGAGTAACTATATTAGCGCACCTAGGAACATGATCATAGGTAATAAACTCAAATGATCATTTCAGAAGACGTACCCTAAGAAACCACCGTAACAAGACTAGATCATGAATACGGTATAGAGCATTCAAATGTGAATCAACCAAATGAGAATCCAAGAACACATGAAGGTGTTGAATACAATGTGAAAAATCGTCTCACAAAAGCTCGATGACAATTCTATACTCAACAACATTTTTTGTAGTTGCCCCGAGACAAACACCTCTAGCAGATACGAGTTGGTTAGTGGACGAATAAATCACCTAGGAAGAAAAATACAAATTATGAGTGTGATGATTGGCACCATTTACAAATCCAAAATATAATGACAACTCTCGTGGTATCTTCCACATAGCAGAAGAAAAAAAATAAAGAACGCAAGGAAAAACTAAGAAACCTATACAAAGCTATTTAAAACAATAAACAATAATTACAGAAGAACTATTACTCAAGTCGTCAGGATCAAACATAGTAATTCTTAAGGTAGATCCCATTTATGGGCTTCGACAACACATTTCCCTCATAATCTACTAACTCATAAGACCCTTTTTCCAACACCCATAGCATGATGTATGGACCATGCCACATGGGTTAAACTTGCCTGCCCCCATGGAATTCTTGTCCTAGTGGTAGACTAACACAATGTCTCCTTTGGAGAATTCTCCTTGGAGGACATAATTGTTGTATTGAGACTTCATGCACTTTTTATGTTCTTCAATTCATAAATCTACATCTCGATTTTTCTCATCAAGATGTTCAAGATAAATGAGGCATTCTTAAAGTTGCATCGTGTTGGGTAAGAGTTCGACAACAATTTTTAGTGAAGGGATTTCACATTCAATGGGGAAAACTACTTCTACTCCATGAACGAGTTGAAAAGGTGAGAAGCATGTTGCAGTTTTGAATGAGGTTCGGTAAGCCCATAACATCAGATATAGCATAAAATTTCAATTTTACCTGGTCGAGTTAATTGTCCACTTCAATATAGTTTTTAAGGATTTGTTAATGGCCTCAACCTAAACATTAGCCTTAGGATACTAAGGAGATGAGTGCTCCTGTATAAAACCCATTTTTGATGCTAACTCAGACATCATGCAGTTATGGAAGTGACTTCCATGGTAAGTGACAATCTCTCTCAAAACCCCAAACCTAGGGAAGACTTTACTGAACATGAAAAGTGTTGTGATTTCACCATCATTACCAAATGTTGGCATCATTTTTCCCACTTTGTAAAGTATTCAATGACCACTATAATGTATCGATGCCCCCTAGACGAGTATAGGTGGCATGTCATGAAATCTACCCCCCACTTGGTGAAGGGGCCCATAAAAATGATAGGAAACATCGGAGCATGGCGCGCGCACATATTCTTAGTAAATATTTGATAAGGATGGCATTTCTTGACCGGTTCATTCAATCCTTAAAGATCGTAGGCCAAAACAAACCAACACACAAAATATTCTGGGTTGTTTCCAACATTGATAAGTGACCGCCACATGATCCACCATGGAAGTCATTTATAATGACCATTGCTTCCTCATGAGTCAGGAAACGACATAGAATTGAGTCTACCCCTCAACGATACAAAGTGTCGGCGATAATGAGATAGTTCTTTTCTAGGTGATGAATCCTTCATCGCACATCTCGTGAAAAATGTGGAGGGAACTTCAGAGTCTGGAGTTATATAAGGATATATCCATACCAAGGATCATATGAAGAGATGAGGAAGATATGACCATCCGAGAAAGATTCAATTACTTCACTTTCCTCATTCTCTACTGGGAATTCCAACATCAATTCAATGAAGACTAAGATTTATTGGATTTTGTAGAAGAAAAATACAAATCAAACCCTTGAAGAAAAAAAATCTAGTTGTTATGCCTCCCACCAATTATTTCTCGAGTCAAAACATATTGAAAAGGATTAACATCGGCAATGACAGTTGTCTGACGCAACATAATATAATGTTGAAGAGATTGAACAACATGAAATGTTGCTAAGGCCAGTTTCTCGACATGAGAGTACTTTAGTTCAAGACCCAGAAAAGAATGACTTAAATAGTAGATGACATGGTCTTGGAGATCATCATCCTCCTGAATGAAGACCATGCCAATCGATGATTCAGTTGTTTCCAAATACAAAAGGAAATATCGATTATAATATGGGGGACTCAATAATGGAGTCGAAGCCAATGATTTCTTTACTACATCAAAATAACGTTGTTTTTCCTCGTCCCAATAAAATGGAACCCCCTTTTTCAAAATACACATAAAGCCTTTTGTAATGTTGGCATAGTTAGGTACAAATCATTGAAGGAAATTCTCCTTTCCTTGTAGACACTCAAGTTGATGAATTGTGAGTGGGGGAGGAAACTAAGTGATTTCCTCCATGTTCAAAGGGTCAGCCATGATCCCTTTAGTTGAAACTATAAAACCCAAAAGACGTCCCAAAGTCGCACAAAAAATATATTTATGTGGATTTAGCCATATTCGATAGTAACGACATCTCTTGAAGACTAGGAGGAGATGTAACAGATGTTGAGCTCTCTTGCGAGAGTGAGTTGTGAGATCATCAAAATAAGTCTCCATTGTATGCTTCATATTGTGGAAAGAAAACATCACGGCCCGTTGAAATGTAGCTCCATAATTTTTAACGCCAAAGGGAATATTCTTGTATTCAAAGGTTCCCCAATGACAAATGAAAGTTGTATTATGTTAGTCTTTTGGTCGAATTTCGATCTAGTTATACCCTGAAAACCATCCATGAATGAAAATATCTTGCTCCATGCGCATTCATCAAGAATCTGATTGATGAATGGCCTAGGGAAGTTATATTTTGGATGAGATTTATTCAAGTCCCAAAAATCTATAAAAACTCGAATCGTGCCCTATTTCTTATTGACTCGAACCAGATTAGACATCCATTTCATCAACGACACTGGGTAAATAAACCCAACTTTGAGTAGCTTCTCTGCCTCATCTTTAATTGTTGTTTCTTTCCTTGGATTCATTGGTCGCAACTTTTATCGAACCGGTTTCACGTTCTCATAGGTTCAAATCTCATGTTGAATGATTCAAGGATCTATTCCATGAATTTCCTCATACAACCAAGAGAAATCATCTCTAAACTCCTTGAAAAGTGTCGTTTACTCTTAAATTTCATCTCCAGAGAACTCTTCCCCAATAAAGACATTTTCAACAACATCGTGGGTCACATAAATGTTAATGGGGATGGATTTTTATATATTTGTCATATTTCCCTCGGCATAGACACGATTCCTATCCAAGGGATTTACCATCCAATCAACACTCCTACTCATGGTTGAATTGAATTCCCCATTTTACACACGACTAATATCGGGGAGGAAATACGATCTATGATGCATATCCTCCCATGGCCTTTCGGTTCTAGTCATTTCCTCAATAATCGCTTCGTCTGAGGGAAATACGATGTTATGATAGTCCTGGGAATTTGAATAATTTTGAGCCCAAATAGGGATCTAGAAAATGATCAACCGCCACATTTCTAAAAAATAAATATAGGCAACTTTATACAGTTATTAAATTTCAAAATATTGTATTTAATATATTATTTTTCCAAAACATAACAAAATTTCATAAACTAAATGGTAAGTCAATGTTGTTTGACTCCATGTTAGAGACCTAACCTCCCTAACCCCTCACGTAGGTAGAATAATATAAT
>ML795157.1:302690-314279 GCA_009831015.1 Picea engelmannii
GCAGATTGGGACGTCTGGGAGCCATAGGGGACATCCTGTGATTCAGTAAAACTCAGATCTAGGGAGATTTGCTTGAGATCTGAGCCCGAAACTTCTCCCACGGGATTCTCATAGCCCGATCTATATTCTTGGAGAGTTTCAGATCAATTGGAGGCCTCCTTCATTAGGGCTGAACCTGCTAGGGTTTCAGTCATCCAGTGGGGCGTACCATTCAGTGGAGATTTCATATCTACAGCGATTGAGAGGGATCTTGGAGATTCGGGCACCTGGGTTGTTCTTACCATCACCCGATCTATATTCTTGGAGAGTTTCAGATCATTTGGAGATCTCCTTCATCAGGTTCAAACCAACTAGGGTTTCAATCATCCAGTGGGGCACACCATTCAATGGAGAATTCAGATCTACGGAGTTTGAGAGTGGATTTGGGAATTTGGACATCTGGGTTTTTCTTGCAGTTGCCCGATCTATCATTTGGCATATTTCTCGGGATGATTGGACACTTTTGGTAGCAGGGCAGAATTATTCAGGGCTTCAGCAATCTAGCAGGACGTGGTACTCTCCAGCTTGGAGGTTGAGCATTAGTACGGCTCAGATCTGCTTGATTTAGTCTTCATTGTATATCCAGCCTTTGGAGGCTCATTTTGTATTGTCGGGAGCATTTTGTAGCAGCTCATATTTATTGCTTGTACGACCATCTGAGGTTTATGCCAGATCGACCATCTATTGTATTGATCTTACATTGCTCATAATAAAAAGGTCAGTTCTTTGCTTGTTCTTCTACATCTTGAATATATTGTGATCTCCATGTGTTGATGAATCTTGTATGCACTTAAAAACTCAATAAATTAGTAGTAGTTAGTGATTCCAAGAAAGAATTTGGCTTGGGATCATTACAGTCACCCAAATGGAACAATATTTCTCTTTGTATGGAATTACTGATGATTTAGCCAATCTTCGTTATGGTGTCCTACATCTGGATCTGGAACAATGGAAATGGTGGCAATGGATAAAAAAGGCACGCCAAGGGTATGTTGCTTGGACACAGTTTGTGGTTGAACTTTATGACACCCACCATTTAGGTCGTTTGACCAAATTAAAGTAGTATGGGACAGTGGAAGACTTTATTGTTGCATTTGAGCACTTGGCTTTCAGAACGGAGGGCATGTCGGATGCTTTCTTTAGGGAATTCTTTATTAGTGGCCTCAAAGATGAAATATGTGCCCATGTTCTCATGGCACGCCCCCAGACTTGGTTGGAAGCTACTCAATGAGCCAAGGAAGAACAATACATTATATCCTCACAAACCCACAAACCGTCCTTTCCTCCTCGCCCTAAACCCACCAATTATGTCCCTCCTGCAACTCCCCTCAAGATCCAGAAATTAACCAGGGTGGAAATGGATGATCGTCAACTCAAGGGTCTTTGTTATAATTATGATGACAAATATTTTCCCTTGCACAACTGTAAGGAATTTTTTTTTTTTATAGTTGTGACTGAGTATATTTATGAAGAAGATGTTGTTGTTCCTCTTATGAGAGAACTACCACCACCATCTGATATGACCCCACTCTTTGATCCACCAGACGTTGACTCGGTGATTTCACTTAATGCCCTCACTAGATTCTCTGCTCCCCAGATTCTCAAATTATTTTGTTACATCAAAAATAGGAAAGTCATCATCCTTGTGGACAATGGTAGCACACATAATTTTATTCATCATTGCATTTCCCGAGAATTCAATTGTTACATCTGTGTCGTCAATAATTTTCAAATCATGATTGGCAATGGTTGTTCCATGAAATGTCGGGGACGATGTGAAAATGTGAGACTCCAAATTGGTTAGTATCACCTGAAACCCCATATGTTTGCTATAGACATGGGTGGTTGTGACATTGTTCTTGGTGTCGAATGGTTACGCACTCTAGGCCCCATTCTCATGCATTTTAAGAACTTAACCATGCAATTCCAACAGGAGGGACGACAATATAAGTTCCAAGGCATCACAACAGGCTACCCTAAGATCATCAGTTCCCATCACATGGAAAAGCTCTTAAAAAAAGGTCATTCGGGAATTATAGCCTAACTGCACTCCATTCATGTTATTGAGACACCTTTTGTGCATCCCGACCTCCAATCTATCCTCTCCCACTACCAAGTTGTTTTTACCACTCCCAAAGAAATTTCCCCTTCCCGTGGAGTCCATGATCATTCCATCCCTCTCATCCCGGGCAGTCTTCCTCCCAATGTTCGACCTTATCGTCATCCATTTTCCCAGAAGAATTAAATTAAGAAAATTGTTCATGAATTTCTAGAAGTAGGTATTATCAGTCCTAGTACTAGCCCCTATTCTTCCCCTATGGTCATGTTATTTAAGAAAGAAGGTACTTGGCACATGTGTCCTTATTTCCACGCCCTCAACAAACTCACAATCAAAGACAAATTCCCCATTCATGTCATTGATGACCTCTTGGATGAATTGAGTGGTGCTCATTACTTCACCAAACTGGATCTACGTTCTGGCTACCACCACATCCATATGAAAGAAGAAGACATTCCCAAGACTGCCTTTCACACTCATGAGGGTAATTATGAATTCTTGGTAATGCATTTTGGATTGTGTAATGCTTCTTCCACTTTCCAACGTCTTATGAATCATGTCTTATGTCCTTTTCTCTGTCATTTTTTCTTATTTTTCTTTGATGATATTCTCATCTATAGTAAAACTTGGCCATCCCATCTCTCCCATGTGAATCAAGTTCTCCATCTACTCTCTAAGCACCAACTTTTCCTCAAAGAATCTAAATGTGCCTTTGGTGCCTCAAAAGTGGAATACCTGGGTTATATTGTCGACAAGGATGGTGTCCAAGTGGATCCTAAGAAAATTGAATCTAAGCAAGATTGGCCTCGCCCTAAAACTGTTAAGATCTTGCGTGGTTTTCTAGGTTTAATGGGCTATTATAGGAAGTTTGTTCGGAGTTATGGAAAAATTGCAGCTCCTCTCACTTTTGTCCTTAAAAATAATGCTTTCACTTGGACTTCAACTATGGATCATGCCTTCCGAGCCTTGAAAGATGCTATGTGCTCGACCCCTGTCCTAAGACTTACAAACTTCACAAAAACATTTGTATTGGAATGTGATGCTTCTGGGAAAAGAATTGGAGCCATCCTCATGCAAGATGGCATGCCTTTGGCCTTCACTAGAAAATGGCTTTTTGAGTGACATTTGGGCCAATCCATTTATGAAAAGGAAATGTTAGTTATTCTGAATGTTGTGGATCTCTGGCGTCCTTATTTATTGGGTCAGCGATTCCAAATCAAAACTAATCATCAGAGTCTCAAGTATTTCCTGGAACAACGAATTTCATCCCCAACATAACAAAAATGGGTGACGAAGCTATTTGGCTATGCTTATGAGATAATTTACAAGAAGGGAAAGGAAAATCTAGTGGCCGATGCTCTTTCCTGGAAATATGAAGAAGACAGGTCCCTTTTCTCCCTCTCCTTCATTGTGCCAGATTGGCTCCAAGTTGTTCATCAAGAATGGCTGCAAGACCCCAAAATTTCTACCATGCTCCACCAATTGCAACACAATTCTTCAGTTTCTCTAGGGTACTCTTGGAACAATGAAGAGATTCGCTACAAAGGTTGTTTATATTTATGCAAGCAATCACAACTTAAATCCAATATTAATAAGGCGTAGCAATAAGAAAGAATAAGTCAAATGTAAGAAGACCTAATAGAAACTTCCGCTTCTAGAAGGATCTTCTTCTAGATTGTTCTTTTGGATAGATATATTTAGTATAAATAGGAGTAGAAGGTATGAGAAATCTTGTCTTGGAGATTAACTCTGCTCTTGTGGACGTTGCCCCTGGAAGACACATGTGAACATTGATATCATTAATCAAGATATTTTTTCTGGTGTTGTTATTCTGGTATTATTCTAATATTGTTTTTGTTATATCATTGTTGCTCCCCATTTCTATGCTAAAATATTTATGATGTGCATATTATTTTATATCTGAAATACTACACTCCAAAACCAAAACTAAAACAAAACTATATTTCATAACAAAAAGACTCATAAAAGAAAAGTTTCAAAATCTAAATTTGTTAAAAGTACATATGAAGAGAAGGGATTTTTCTCTTTTATATATATATATATATAAGCAGCTACATGTGATACGCATCCACCGGCTACTCACCTAGCTGGTATGGATTGTGTCTTCAGGGTTGTACCCATTTAAAAGGATACCCGTTTATTTCAGTCTCCATTCTTTGTATAAAGAGAAAGAGAGAGTGCTGCTTTTTATAAAGGAAAAAATGGATATAAAGAATACATACATATTTATTTAACAATCAATCAAATCAAAATAATGTTTAAGTTGAATATATAAATTTAAAAAGTAAATAAAAAGTCATAAAAACATAATTAAAAAAAAATTAACTATAATAACAAATAATAATTGTTCTCATAAAAATAATATTAAAATCGATATATCACTTCAAAATTACAATACCTTAAGCACATACAATCATTAAATTTTTATTGTAAATCTGTTCAAAGCTATTATCTATCTACGGTATAGTTGTGAGAATAAAGTGACAAAAACTCTCAATTTTATTTGTACAGTTATTTTTAATGGCATTTTTAATATTCTATAAATTTTATGAAAAAATTAAAAATATTTCACTTTAATGACATTATTAATAAATTAATATTTTAAAATAAAAAAACACACACTTAACTTTAAAAAAAATATAAATTGAAGTGAAAAGTATACTTCCTTTTTGTACGGACTGAAAGAAGCACACTTTGCCTGTAATTATAAACGAATTTAAATGATTAAATAATGAACACATTTTCATATAATTATAAACAAATTTAAATAAATAAACAATCTTTCTTCTAATTGATATGAAGGATTAGATAAGAAAGATTAGATAAGAATTTAGAATTCATTTAATTTGTGAAAACATTTAGAATTAGATAAGAAAGATTTGTGTTTATTATAACCAAGTCTCCAGTCAAATACGACATTCTAACTACAAAACATGGACCAGACGAACTATAGAGATGAAATATAGAGATGAAATATAGAGAGATTAACTGAGTTCAAATTATTAGATAAAGGGAAGATATGATAAAATGAAATCGGAGTAATTGTTACCAAGTTAACAAAATGAAAGCTCATTTTTTATTATACATGGTTAATAAAATAAGAATTTTAATAAAATCACAACTTATTGGTTGGTTAATAACATAAAAGTGTTTATTAAAAACCAAATATTATAGTTTTGTAAAGTAAAATATAAAAAAAAAAAAAAATAGTTTAGTGGTTTTCTTTTTGAATAGAAAATCATATTATTTCATTGTGTAAAAGATTATATATATAGATTGGATTTTTTTAACAGTTTTTTTTTATTTTTATAATTTTATTTTATTTTTATAATTATTTTGATTTTAATTATAATAAAATTTATACATAAATTTTATTAAAATTTTCTTATATATATGACCACAATTTCCATAATAACTAAATTCATGAATTAACTTTGTTTATTATAAATTTAAGTTAATTAATTACAAATTTAAATATTAAGATTTGTTTAGGACTCAGTTTTCATAATAACTAAATTATGGATGGAATTGATCTATTTTCCCAATTTGTAGTGTGTACAAGTGTATGATTTAGACTTTCTTATATATATATATATATATTTCATTTCAAACAAAGAATCAAGTTATTTCACTTCCTGTAAAACTTGGTCTTTAAAATATTAAATACATACAAAATATTAATGGTGATGTAAACATTTTTAAATATAGTTTTTATACAAATTTTAATCACATTTTCTTTACGATTTTAGATGTGAAATTGTTTTCACTCACCCGATATTCAAGAATAAGATAGAGAATCTCCTCCCTTTAAGATAAGGTTAAAGTACATTAAAGTCCACATCCTTATAAGGAAGTCTCAATCCTTATTTATAATTAACAAGAGAACCTTAATAATAACAACCTCCTAACTACCTAGTGGATTTTTTGTAATGAGGTCCTATTTATTCACTTCTAACTATTATAGTGGGCCTTATTTAATAATAACAAACATAGTGGACCTAGTCCACCTTACATTGAATGACCTCCACAATTATTTTACTCTACTATGGGCCCTCCCCCATTACACGCCTAGGGAGGATCCCAATATTAGACCCCCCTTAGAAAAGGGTTGCTTGTTGTGAGTTGGTATAATCATAAACTAGGGTCCCATGGATGACTGTTGACCACAATGCTAAACTAAGCCAACTAAGCCATAGAACCACGACCCTGAAGTAATCCAAGGAGCTCATCCATTAACCCAGGTTCAAGTTCCAACTGGTCATGCCTACTCTCCATTGGATATACCTAAGATCAATACTTGGTTGAGAATGGTGCTCCAAATCCCTAACACAATCATGTGGACCCAAATATATAGATCCAACTATATCAAAAAAATTGTCCACTCAAGTGCAAAAGGTCAAATATGGATCTAAAAGGCCCATTACTACTAAAGAATAAGCAAATTGAAAAATTAGAGTCATAAATAATTTTTGACTTCCCTCCATGATGTTCTCTTCATTTAAAATATTTCTAACCCTTTTAAACTTGGAGTTTTTATTAAGTATATCATATTTATGGGCATTAAAGCTTACCATAACCTAAATCATCAAGGTTTTTTGGTTAAGCTCATGGTCTAATTATATGACCTTATTCATTTCCTCTTTGATAGGTTTCATATCTAATTCATGTTCTAAGCTATTTAGGGCCAAATTGTTAATTAGCTTATTTTCTAACTCTTTAATTTTGTCCCTAAGATTACTATTTTCATCCACCTATTCTTCCTTTGTGGTTTGTTTTTGTTCTTGGTTGTTTTTTCTATTTCTTGTAATCTAATCTCCATATTGTGTAGTTGAGTCTCAAATCCTAGTAGTTTATTTTCCATTTGTCTCTCAATAATGTCTTCTAAGGATCTAAATTTATTATCAATCATTGCTAGTAACTCACTTCAAAACATTGATATTAATTCACTTTGATTCTATTATCTAGAGTTACTTTGTTAAGCGTCTGCAGCTCTTAGTAGCTCAGTACACTGGTCCAGCTTATCCCGTTTGGTCTGTTTGTGGGGATACCGAAAATAATGACGGTACCGATTTCCAGCGCAATCTAAACCAGGTTTTGAAATCATTGGTGGGGACGCTTCTA
The DNA here is from genome assembly GCA_009831015.1 of Picea engelmannii. Lineage (NCBI taxonomy): Eukaryota > Viridiplantae > Streptophyta > Pinopsida > Pinales > Pinaceae > Picea > Picea engelmannii. Next base: position 309,931 of record ML795157.1, read on the forward strand.
CGAGCGGATTCAATACTCGTGTTGAGGGGCAAAACAAGAATAGTACTGTTTATGGGGAGATTTAAATTCCTCCGATTGCAAAGGGTGCGCATCTTACTACCGAGGAAGTACTGTCAAAACTTATCGAAAAAACTGTGCAGAGTCACACACATTTTGCATGGATCCTGGATTTGTTCGAGTTTTTTAATGTAGGTTGCCAATGTTTTTACCTCTTGTGATGCAATAATTGATGCAATAATTGCAGATACAACAAAACGCCATTTACTTGATTGGAGAGATAGGTTTGAAATCATAGTTGGAACTGCACGTGGGCTGGCCTATCTTCACGAGGAATCTCAGATTCGGATCATCCATAGAGATATTAAAGCAAGCAATATTTTACTTGATAACAAATACCGACCTAAAATAGCAGACTTTGGTTTAGCCAAACTCTTTGGAGAAGATCAGAGCCACGTTACCACTAGAATTGCAGGAACTCTGTAAGAATTATCTTTACATTTCAATCTCTTGATGTCCCCAACTTTATTTAATAAAATAAAGGATATGAAGCAATTACAATTCACATGTCTGAGAGGGTTAAGATATGTAGATTTCATTGTAGATGACGTTGTGCAGTGGCTACATGGCGCCTGAGTACGCCTTACACGGACAGCTGACAGAGAAAGCAGATGTATTCAGTTTTGGAGTGCTTGTTCTTGAGATTATCAGCGGAAGAAAGAATCAGAGTTTGTCTCAACACATGGAGTTTCTCCTGGAAGCAGTATGGTTGATGTGGATCTCAATTTTAAAGTATAAAGTAGAAATTTTCTAAAACGCCCATAGAATTACGATTCTTGGTAACTAATGTTTTATGTTTTGTTCAATTACCAGACATGGAGACTGTATAACGGAGAGAAAGCATTAGAAGTTATGGATCCCACATTGGAGGGCAGTTATTCGTCTGAGGAAGCGCTTAAAGTGATTAAAATTGGTCTTCTGTGCACTCAAGGAGGTGCAGCGTTGCGGCCTTCAATGTCCCGCGTGGTATCCATGCTGACCAGTGAGCGAGAACATCTTTCTCACCGACAAGGCCTGTTTTCATAGATGTGGCCACACCTCACCCACCTCAACGTCTTACTAGCAGTACGGCAACTTCTTCTACTGCACATTCTGATATCCATTCTGCAGCTGCCGATCCCTCATAGGCACCCTGGAGCCGAGGTGAAAATCAGCCAAAGTAGTAAAATTTATTAATTATTGATAATTAATAAATAAAAACTTCAAGTCTACTACATCCATCATCCATCTGAATCTTGAACGAAATTTTACATATTACTCCAAAATTATATTATTTTGATTTATTATTATATAGCTTTATTTCTCTCCATTTATTACACTGCTCACGCTACGCTATAATGTGTCACAATAAAGCGCGTCAAGCTCTGTATTTACTTCGAGAATGACTACTGGTAATCAATTCATCTTACCATCCATAAGATGAAAGATTGTTTACGCATTAAATTTGTTTATTTTTTTATAATCTGTATATAGTTACATAAAATGTCTGTATTGTTTATTCATTTAAATTCGTTTTGTATATGCTTTTTTGGACAAGAAAGTTCAATTTTGATATGGTTTTTTGAAAATGTAAGCAGTAATTGCAAATTTTTGTATGGAATGAAGAACTGATAAGATATATAAGGTAGTATAACCATAACATCAAGTTATGTAGTTTATATTTTTATATAAACTCCAATGTAATAATAGAAAGTTTTTCTTGATTTAATAAAAATTGTTTTTTCTACTTAAAAAAATTACATAAAATATATATTATTTATTGATTTAAATTTGTTAATAATACCTTTATCTTAAAAATACATGAAAATGAGTCACATGTTGTTTATTGATTTAAATTTGTTGATAATGTTTTTATTTTAAAAATATATGAAACTGGATTTATCTTTAAGATGTATTTTTATTATTAAAATTGAAAATGTCATTAACTTTTTATGTATTCTCATTATTAAAATTGCAAATGCCATTAACTCTTTATCCTCTTTAATGTTGTTTTTCTTCATTCAGATTTTTTTTGCAAATAAGAGTATCTATGCAGAATTACTAAATATTAAATGAAGTCTATGTGTAGAATTATTAGATATTAAATATAGTTGTACAGATCAAAATGAAATATTTTAGGACTTTTATCTCAAAGCTCATAACTATGTCAATGATAACTTTGAATGAATTTTTAGAACAAACTTAATAATCATATGTGTATTAGGTAATTTAGCATCAAGTAATCTTATGTAACATATTAATGAAATATTTTATCTTATGTAACATATTAATGAAATATTTTAGGACTTTTATCTCAAAACTCAAAACTATGTCAATGATAATTTTGAATGGATTTTTAAAAGAAACTTAATGATCGTATGTGCATTAGGTAATTTAAGTGGTTACATCAAGTAATTTTAGGTAACATATTGATTTTATGTTGTTCATGTAACATATTGATATTGTGTTTTTGATTATTATGTACATTAAAGTAATATATTATGTTCTTTGTAATATATTAGGTTGTTTAAAAAAAAATTATTGTTATTTCTTATGTGTTTTTATGAACATAATTATTTACTGATATGATAAATTTTAATTTTTTTAAATGTATTTGTTGAATTAAATTAATAAAAGGATCAGTGTTTCTCATCACTTAGGTGTCTAGTAGTGAGAAAGTGTTCAATGTGATCCCTAGAGCATTAATCTCATGATATATGAAATTAAATGAGATTTTATGAAATTGAAATGAAATGCGTAAGAGAAAAGTCATTGCATCTTAGTCATTCATCTAATCTATCCTCCACCGTAAAATTAGATGTCTCTTCACCTTCCCTCATGAGGTCAAATTAAGGAAAGGACGCCCCCATTCACTTGGTATTCTTCTTCATGCGATTTGGAGAGAGCAAGAAAAGAGAAAGTCGAGCTGAGAAAGAGCTAAGAAGAGTAAGAACGAGTTGTAGCAAGTGTTGCATCGAGTAGCAATAGTGATACCGAGAATTACAACAGTGTTACAGTGAGTTGTTGCAGTGTTACAATAAGTAGCAGTAGAGTAATAGAGAGTAGCGGCAAGGAGAAAGTTGAAACATAATTCGAAGAGAAGGTACACCGAGTATTGGGTCGTACTGTACGGATTCTGAGAAAGTCGTACAATAGAAAGTTGGCACATAAATCGAGGAGGTTAGCTACACATTTTTCTGGGCGTCTTTGGCACAAAAATCAAGGAACCTAGAAAAAAATCCCCTCTCTCACTAGTTTTCCCCTTGTGGGTTTTTCCGGGGTCAATGTTAGACCAAAAATCTCTGAGTTAAATTTTTTGGGTTTGTTTATTTCTGAGTATTTTCATTAATTGTTGGATGAATGTGTATGTGTATTTCATAATTTTTTTTCTTATATCAAGATTATTGTGTAAGTGAATATGTGTAAATATCAAAATACAAAATAATTAATAAAATATATTGTATAGAAAACAAAATCCACCCTCCTATGTAGTATTCAATGTTACATGGGGTGGTGTATATGCTGTCAAATTTTAAAGCAATTTGAATCTGATGACTTATACGCCACCCCCCACAATGTTCAATTTTTTATAGTAGGGTGGATATTGGTCGCTTATTGTATTTGGTATTTTAAAATAGATTTTACAATTTCCTCTCTTCATATATGTTATAACACAAATCATAGAAATTTCGCTCTAATTTGAATTGTAAATGAGCTTAGACTCCATATAACAAAACAACAATCCAAAAAATAGATCTATATATCTATTATATTCAATAGAAGAGTATTCCCACTATATATAACAATGGAAAGAGGCCCAACGATAGAAAAGTATAGTTGTCACCACTAGGAAGATAAAAATGCCTATGTAACCGTACAACTAACAATAATTGCTTGTATTGGAAAAATAGAAAAGGATGCTAACAAGAACACTAACACGCCCCCTTAAGCAAACGGTAGGGAGTAAACATAAGAAAAAATTGGGTCCCAACAAAAAGGCCTTATTAGGTACCTAAGTAGAAAATCGACTCTCACAAGTAGAGAAAAGGAGACAAACCCATAGGAAAAAATCCATTTCCAAAAGAGAAATATGACATGTTTGAAAAGGGAATTCGAGCTAAAACTTAAGATCTCACAATGATGCATTGAATGGAAAGAGTAAGAGACTTTTGGAGGATGAAAGATCCAATAATGAAGTATGAACAAAAGTTTGAATAGGAGAGCTAAGTAATCTTAATGAGATTGGTTGAATTGTGAAGAAAAAGAGGTTCGGTTGCAGAGGCATACGAATGGAAAAAACCGATAACCATGAC
>ML795157.1:388364-423207 GCA_009831015.1 Picea engelmannii
AACTAAGGCATAACATACTGATCCAAAAACTCTAAGATGTTTAACTCAAGGTTTGAAACCAAACCATGCTTCATAAGGTGTGATTCCATCCAAAGAAGCAGTTGGAGATCTGTTCCTTAAGTATATAGTTGTATGGATAGCTTCTACCCAATATTTAGAACTTAACCTTTTAAAACTCAACGTAGATATTGCCATTCCTAACAAAGTGCGATTCATTCGTTCTGCGACTCCATTTTGCTGAGGAGTGTAGAAATTAGTAAGTTGTCGTCTGATCCCATTGTCTGAGCAATAAGTGTTGAATTCATTAGAAGTGAATTCTCTGCCATTATCAGTTCTGAGTGTTCCTATCTTTTCTTTAACTTCATTTTCAACAAGTTGTCGAAAAATCTTAAATTTTTCGAATACTTCTGACTTTTGTTTCAAGAAGTAAACCCAAGTTATTCTACTGAAATCATCAACAAAGAGTAAAAAATATTTGCAACCACCGAAAGAAGTTTCGAGGGGTCCAAAAACATCACTGTGAAATAGTTTCAACCGCTGATTTGCACTCCATGAACTTGTTGAAAAACTTTCTTGACTCTGTTTGCCATAAATGCATGCTTCACATCTTGAACTATCCTTTTTGAAAGTGGGAAGTCCCTTAACCATCCCTTGTTTTTCCAATTGAGACAGACTTTCAAAGTTGAGATGTCCATATCGCACATGCCACAACCTGATAGGAGAGATACCTGTACTGACTGATCCTGCAAAGTCTGAATGTTTTGGAATAACTGTTCCTTTCATCCTTAATAGTTTTCCGTCTTCATATCCTGTCATCACTGTTTTCATATTTTTTTTAACTGAATTTATCTTCACCAAGCCATCTTCCATAATTACTTGATGTCCTGCTTGTCGAATTGTGACTAAAGACAACAAATTCTTTTTGAAAGTGGGTACATACCATACATTTGAAATTAGTCGTTCTCCAATATTAGGTAAATAAACTTTAATGACTCCTTTTCCATAAGGATTATGTTGAGTATGATCTGCAAGAAAAACAGAATTAAGATGACATTCTTTAAAATCCCAAAAGAAGTCATGTCTGATAGTCATGTGTTGAGATGCCCCTGAATCTAAAATCCAAGCATCTTCATAATCACTTTGAAAGTCATTTGAAATATGTAATGTTGAAGATGAGGTAAACACATATTCTGAATCATCATCCTGTTGATCATTAGCAAATTGTGCTGTGTTTTGTTGAAATTTGGCGATTTTGTCAATGGAAGTACGAAAATCTTCTGCATAATGACCGACTTTGTTACATCTTCTGCAAACAATTTGACTGAAGTCTCTCCCTCTGCAAAAATTCTGTCCTCTGTCCCTTCTTTGATTTCAGGACGGAGTCTGTCCTCTGCCTTGATTGTTGCCTTGAAAAGAACCTCTGCCTTGACTATTTCCTCTTCCTTGAAAATATCCTCTGCCTTGATTGTTTCCTCTTTCTTGAAAATACCCTCTTCCTTGACTGTTGCCTCTGCCTTGACTATTTCCTCTGCCTTGACTATTGTCTCTGCCTTGAAAATTGGTATCTCTATGTTAGCCTCGTCCATGACTTTGAACAAAATTTCCTCTTCCTCTGCTGCTATGACTGTCACTTGAAGGCTTACTTGTGCTTGCTTCTGAGAGAAATACATCTTCGCCAACTTGTTTTTTCTTTCCAAAAGTTTTATTGTGTTGAGACAATAGTTCACTTAGTTCATCAAATGTAATCTTGTCTAACTTACCAATGACTTGTAAAGTCTCTAAAAAATGTGTATAAGAAGAAGGCAATCCAGCTATTAAGATTGTAGTCATAAAACTATCATCCACTGCTTGAAAAACCGCATTTAATATTTCCTTCTTAATGTTTTTAAGTCTGGAAATATATTCATGGACATCACCGCCTTCCGTTAAATTTTGTTGAAGCAACTTTAATTGAAGATCAACTTTCTTGGATTCAGGCTGAGTATCAAATAAATATTTAAAAAATTTCAAGGCAGACCACGCATCAATCATATTTTCAATATGCACATACATTTCATCATTAACTGAAGCTTTAATAAGTGCTAATGCTTTGGCATTTTTAACTTCCCATTTTGCTAATGTCGCTACATCTGTCGGCTTAGTGGGCTTAGTATCTTCATTACAGATATCATGCCAAAGTTCATTGTAAATGAGAGTACTTTCAATGAGTCGTTTCCATGTTTTATAAGATTTTGTGCCTTCAAGTTTATCTGAGTCGGAGAATAAATTGATTAATTTCGACATTTGGACTGTAGTGAATGTACGCACCAGAAAGAATCACACCAAGGAAGATGAACAACACACCAAACGCATCACACCAAAGACGATCTATCGGGGCTTGGCCTTGACCCTCGTATAGTCGTTGAAACAAGGAAAAAATGACTGAGCTTTGTACTTGGCTCCAGTCAAATTCCAAGGAAACTTCAAAATTTTACACTTTTACAAAATATCTGGCAATCTTGCCCCCCCTCAAAGTAAACAGACTTTGAGTTACAAAATATCACTTGATAAGATAATAAGATAATGGCAATTTTAGTTAACAAAGAGACTCCTTCTACTGAAGCTGGCAGTGATCGATGAGATGGAGGCGTTAATGGGCGATTTCCATCTATTTTTCATTGATCGCAAGTTGGTGAACGTCTATTTGTCCATTGGCACAGTATGTAACTGGTACATTTGCGTGTATGTAGCTGGCACATTTGCGTGTACATCGCTGGCACATTTGTGTGTACGCGTGGAACCTTCTTGAAGATTGTTCACACTACAGTGATTCACACATATAAAAGGGGTTTCGTTTACGGAAGAAATGCTCGCGCCCAGCAGACTCGACCACCATATTAACAGTGAATATTCTCCTTATCTGCAGTAAACACGGAACACGGATCTTCGGCTTCACGGGATTCGCGACCCTGATTCAAATCTCTGGGAGTATGGGCGAAACATGGATCTGGTTCTTGCACGGATTTTTAAATGCCGAAGTCTGATCTTGCACGCGTTTTCTGTCACAGCTCTCAAGAAATTAGCACGACTTGTAAATGCCAGAAGGAACACTGATCTTGCACATGGATCAATTTACTGACAGAGTATGTGCCGACTTTCCTTGGTCTGCAACGCAGAGATCTCTTCCACCGATCAACAAATCTCTTCTTCAGTTCAACAGCATTACTGGAGCTCTGATACCACAATAATGGCCGAAGTGTTCTCAGACACAGAATTTTATTAATAGGAAAATAAATTACATAAGAGACATTGCAAGAGTTTACATCCAAACAACTCAATACTCTTGCAATGAGATATATATAAGCTAAAAGTCCTAACAAACTCAAGATATGGATCACTTATTAAATGAACAAGTTTCCATTTACAATAAATGTTATCTTAACAAACTTAAAACAAAACTCCTAATTTAGAGCCTATGATACGACACCTCTTTAGAGTTATATCTTTTACAAGAATAATGTATCTCTAAAGGTCTACATTTATCTATCAAATATTCTAGATTATTAATTTAATATTCTTAAATTAATAATCAATTTATTCTAACTTTATAAACTATGATAATTGATTTTTTGGATTATCTAACAAGCTGAGACCATGATGTTGTGAGACTGCGTCTCTGTTTACCAGTGACCATGAGAGAAGGTTACTCTCCTTCCTCTCTGCTATCACTCACTATGCATATCACCAGAGGTCTCTTCCTCCCCTTGCGTCTACCCCCCAATCTCTTCTCCCCCACACCTTATCCTCTTGCGAGGTTGCGTGTGGAGCAATTTCCCTCATGCTGGTAAGGACTGACGGCTCTATGGATGGGCGGTTCACCTCCCCATCCCTCATTAATTCCTTAGGATCCATCTACCTACCAGTCTGTGAGACATTTAATTCAGGGCCAACGAGTCGCTTTTGGTTCTCTGGGCCAGTGAAGTCCAAATACGGTATTGATTCTCGGTGGAAGCTAACGCCACCTTTCCAGGTGCCTTCCACCGCCATCATGGTCTCTTTTTCTGCACATCCCCTATCAACAGTCCTGCAATATAAATTCATAATATTATTCACATTCATCGACATTTTCCACAAGGTCCATTCACATCACATATTCACATTTCTGAGTTTGCCACAGTTCTTGGCCAGTCCAGTTATTTTTACAAACTGGGGGAAACAGGGTGTTACAATTCCCTCCCCCTTAAAGGAACATCGTCTTCAATGTTCTTATCTTTTAACATAAATTGCATGTGTAGTAGTAAACAAAATTGGATATGCCTATCTCATGGCATCCTCCATTTCCATGTAGCCTCATCTGGGCCAAAATGTCTCCACTCCACCTTTACCTGTGCAATGGTTTGGTTCCAGAGCAGGGTTTCCTTTTGGTCCAATATGCATTGGGGTTCTGGTAGAAATTCTCCCTCTGGTTCCACCTGGATCACAGACCAGTCAATTATATGATTAGCATCATGTACATATTTCTTCAATAATGAAACATGGAAAACATTATGTGCTTTTATAGTGGGAGAAAGTGCTAGCTGATAGGCTACAGGTCCCACTCTATCTAGAACCTCAAAGGGTCCACAATACCGGGTTGCCAACTTGGCACAAGCTCCCATTTTTAGGGAACTCCTTATGGGCTTAATTCTGAGATATACATGGTATCCCATTTTGAACTCTCTTGGAGTTCTCTTTTGGTCAGCATAACTTTTCTGTCGGTTTTGAGCGACCTTCAGATTTTGTTTTATCTGAGTCACTTGCTGTTCCATTTCTTTCAACATGTTGGGTCCAAAAGAAATCCTATTTACAGGATTAATCCAGCTGACTGGAGTATTACTCGGCCTACCATAGAGGACCTCGAAGGGACTCATCTTTAAGGATGCTTGGTAGCCATTGTTGTAGGCGAATTCTACCAATGGAAGGTAGTCTTCCCATTTCCTGGGTTGATGCATTACATGCATCCTTAACATATCCTCTAATATTTGATTCACTCTTTCTGTTTGTCCATCAGTTTGAGGGTGATAGGCGGTGATAAACAACAATTTGGTCTCTAAACCAGCCATTAGTGATTTCCAAAAATTGGAAGTAAATTTTGTGTCTCTGTCAGACACTATCTCTTTCGGCATACCGTGTAGTCTGAATACCTCTTTCATGAAGACCTGGGCGATATCTATCGCCCTGCAGGTTGATTTGATGGGGATGAAATGAGAAGAATTGCTCATTTTATCCACCACTACCATAATGGTGTCATTCTGTTTGGTTGAAGTTGGCAATCTAGTGATAAAATCCATGGAGATGGTTTCCCATTTCCATTATGGGATGGTTAAAGGGTGTAATAGTCCTGCTGGGTGTCGATGTTCTTCTTTAACCTGTTGGCACTCTATGCATTGGGCCAAATATTTGGTTGTGTCTTTCTTCAATCCAGGCCAATAAAATTATTTCCCAGTGGCAATGATCATTTTCTGGTATCCTGGGTGACCAGTATATGGTCTTTTATGTAGTTCATCCATATTGAACCTCTTCAAGTCATCACAACAATTTCAGAATTGTGCATACTTTAACGATTAAATTACTTTCTCAAAAAGGAAATACCATTCCTTGCAGTTTGGCTCACCAGGCAATCGGTCTTTCCTATGGGCTTACCTTACTGCCATATCCATGACCCTCTTCTTCTTGCAATTCATTCCTCAATCAACCAAACAAATTGTTAGATTTTCCATGTACACACACACACACACACACACACACACACATATATATTCAAATGTAATTTAACATTCCAAGGGGTTTTAACAACTGTGCCACTATCCTTGGCCACATTCATACCCAATGCATTCTTGCATTGATTTCAAGTTCATCACACTTTAGGACCGGTTCTTGGTCATGGGGTGTTGGGATTTAACTGATTCTCTCCTCATATGGTTTACTCGTTTTCATTCATTCTTACAACAGAATCCACGTTTCCTGTTATAGGCCGATCATGACCCCAAATTAGTACATATTAAACTTAAAAGTTTCGCATGAATGCGCCCATGCATTATGCCTTCATTAATAAACATGGTGCCAATACTCATGGCCACCCACGTTTGAATTTCTCTAATACCTATACCTCGTGAGTAAAAATGTTGGAAGGTCCTCCTTCCTCAATGAGAAATCCATTGTCTGTCCTTTATGCAAATATGAATTTCCTGGAAGTAATTCCATGCAACGTGCCATCTATGGGCACTTTTTGTTTCCAATCTTTCCTTGATTGGTCCATGTGTTCATGACATATCAGTTCACGATTTCTTCTGAGGGTTACAACCAGTGTTTACTACCATAGTTTCATACCTCTATTATTCAAGTTCTCTTTCCCGAACCATACCCTACTCAGGTATCCAAGGCATACAACTTCCCTTTCAATTTTTTTAGGTATAACATGCAATAATAAATATTTTGGAAGGAGTTCTTACCAAATCCCTTCATACCCTGTGCCACACAGGCACGAATATATTTATACCTATTCTTGGATGCTTGCACCCTTTCTCTGTCCTCTACCTTATAAGTAGTACTTTAGCGGGATTTCCACAGTCCCGTCAACAACCTTTCGACCGCAGCCTTTACATGGTCACCCTCTGCTTGAGGTTGTTCATTATTGGCAACTGTCTTTCTCAACAGTTCCAATATTATTCCTTTCTACACATGACATACACCATAGGCATATTAATCGTCATGTAAATTGAAATGCAAATATCATAACGTTTAATTAATAAAAACATTTTCAGGCATGTCTAGCATATCTGTATGCACTTCATCACATTATCCTTAATGTTTTTCATGAGTGTAACACAACAGTTCTCAATCATTTTCACAGCATTACAACCATCATTATTATGGTGTCAAAGAATTTTTGTTCATCAATGTACTAACTTCCTCATTCCATAGAAACGTAATGAACAACAAGGGAAGAATTGAGGGCGATCCCCTTCTCCCAATTCTTTCTACATCACCTGGGGATTTTCAGCCCAATCAAGTTATCTCTAAGGTCTCAGTTCCTTTCCTTAATCATAGCTTCAACCAAGCTGTATCAATTAAACGTACTCATTTATTCAGTTAATCATACTCAGGGGTTTACTGGCCTCTTACCAACCAAACTGGTTTTCACAACTGCTCTTTTTCTGAGCAACCCTGGTTTAGGCCCATTTTAACTCTTAGGATACTTAAACATGCTTTAGTAGCAACTCTTTCTTCATAATGAGTCAGGAACATGTGCATCCTACACATGTCCTTTAGGTTATCAGAATGGTCAATATTCGATTATTAGTCTTCTATCACTTACATGATTTTTCCAAAATGTAATCCAGGATTCTTATACATGGATAGGCCTTGCAGCTCATTGTCCAACCTTAAAAAATTATCAGGGTTGTGAATCTATTCTTCTGACAGAGACCTTATACAGTTCCTCCACCAGGAACTCCTTGAACATGCAACTTCCTTGTTGCAGATCCATCACCACCTGTGATGGCCTCAACCTTGAGTTAGCTTTTTAGTGGTCTACCAAATATTCCCTTAAGGAATATAACATGAATCTTTGTTAACTTACATCTATGATGTAATTAACCACTTTCATAATCCTAAGCCTTCATGTAGCTATCATAGTTATATTTCATAGCCTACATACATTTCCATTTTTAAAATCAATCATCTCAGGATTGTTCACAGTCCTTCTCATTGTGATCTACAAAGGCATAAACATTTGCTTCTTATCATAACAACAAAGCATCCTTGCTTGTTTACTCTTTCATTTAATTGTACTGGATTTTCCCGAGGATATGGAGTACATTCCCTTTAAGCTATCCTTCAAGACAAATCCTTCACGACTCTTTAGAATGGAGTCAACCATGCATCCATGGTATTCATTCAATTTTGGCAAGTGTAATTCTTGTCTCACATTTCACTAATCAGGGCCATCATGTTGGGCCTTTAGTATACTTATACTCTTACATCATACATGTGCATTACTTTCACGTTCTATATATCATTCATACCTTACTGGTATGAGTATCAGGCTTCTTGCCATTTTAACTCCTATAAGAGTAGTTGCCATTTTAACAGAGGGGTTATAGAAGTTTCCAAATTATAGTTTCATTCTCCAGTCCTTCTCCTTAAAGAGAAACGCAGATAACAATATCTTCTAATGTGGCTTGTGCCTGAGACCAAGCAGGCCAAGTGTTGTAACCATGATCTGATACCTCTTTGTCACATACCCACTACCATAATCAAATTTTCATTGATTTCTGCAGAATCAGAGCCCCCGAATTACCTACGGAGGCCTAGCGCAAGCTAGCTCTTTCTCTCTCTCTGTGTTCCCATGTGATCATGAGTCATGATCACAGTTTAGATAATCGCAATGCCTCTTTGTATTTCGTGCCTCGGCACTACAGTGATGTCAAATCGTTCGACTCTGCAACTGTCGAACCCTGGCAGGGTTGGTAACTGGCCAATAGGGACGAGTCCCTACAGGGTTGGAAAAAGGCCATTGGGAATGGCCCTGTCATGCAGTTGAGTGGAGTACAGNCCGTTAAAGGTAGAAAGGCAAGACGGCTCTGGAATGAAGCCTCATCCGTAGATCTAGGCGGGTGGACCTTGGTCGTCCAGATCTGCTCGCCACTTACCCTAAGGTGCATTCGTGCCCCAGATTAAAGCCGACATCTCTTCCTCACATCTGACGGTCATTATAGACCCTGATATTCCTGAAGGAATCTCATCTGTTCATTGGGACTTATCATCATGAGAGTCTGAACTCTCGACCACAGGACTCCCAAATCCTCGATCGCCGGTTTCCCGATGTGGTGAATCTCTCGACACGTGGCCTCCTTAAATCGGATGGTCCAGATCTGTCCCAGGGTTTCCACCATGGAAAGTCCCGATCTCTCATCACCAGGATTCCCGAGTTCGCGATTCCCAATTTCCCGAAATGGGTAATCTCATGACACGTGACCTCCTTAAATCGGATGGTCCAGATTTGTCCCAGGGTTTCCACCATGGAAAGTCCCGATCTCTTGTCACCAGGACTCCTGAGTTCGTTATTCCCGTTTTCCCGAAATGGGAAATCTCACGACACGTGGCCTCCTTAAATCGGACGGTCCAGATCTGTCTCAGGGTTTTCCTCCATGGAAAGTCTCGATCTCTCGTCACCAGGATTCTCGAGTTCGCGATTCCCATTTTCCCGAAATGGGTAATCTCTTGACAGATGGACTCCATTAATCGGACAGTCCAGATCTATTTCGAGGCTTTCACCCTTATTCATTGGGGTTTAACCCTCGGGTATCTCCTAACAGATCCAACGGTTGTCGGGTTTTTCAGCCGAGATCTGATGGCTCAGACATGTTCCTAACTTGTGCATTCTCCCACGACTTCCTAGACATGGGAAAATCAACGGTCCAGATGTTCTCATGGACCTCGGGGATCTATGATCCCGATTTCATCACTATCCACAAAGGTATAGAAAGACAAGGTGGTAAGGCATTTAACACCCTACTTTCTCCTACCAATCTAACGGTCATGTGTGACCGCAGATTTCCCGACGGGATCTCGTCCGTCGATCAACACCTATTCAGGGTTAAGGTACTTAACTTTCCAGCTTCTTCTTTCGATATGACGGTCGTGAGTGACCACAGATCTCCCGACGGGATCTCATCCATCGATTCGATACTTCATCCTTATGCTGCCATCTCGAGTTTTCGAGAGGATTGTTCCTCCTCGTGTAGAGTTACTAAGGCCTTGCGCCTTCACATTCTCTTTCCCAGTTCATGATGGACTTTTCAAGGAGGGTATCTCTATGGGGAGGTTTTTATGCAGGGTACTATCTGAGGCAGATAAGGGTACCTTTCTCCCATGGATTAGACCTGTAGTCTCAATTAGATCAGTATGCATATAAATAGCAATTTATGAAGACATAATCCATACATAGTCTTTCCATTATAAACATGCATTTACCAGTACTGATCAAAACACCATACAGACATTCTTACTCTAAAATCATTCACCATTTCACAGCTTGTAAACATAAATGTTAGAATACATATATTTCAAGATGCCAAAGGCAAAACACTTATCAGAAAGTAACACCAGGGGTTATGCAACTGCTGAGAGGGGTACTCGTTTCCACCCAACCGTAGGCTCAGTGACTCCCAGCGGATTTACCACTAGCCACCCCTGAGATGAGACCATGATGCTCTGAGACTGCGTCTCTGTTTACCAATGACCAGGAGCGAAGGTTACTCTCCTTCCTCTCTACTATCACTCACTTTGCATATCGCCATAGTTCTCTTCCTCCCCTTGCGTCTGCCCCCCAATCGCTTCTCCCCCACACCTTATCCTCTTGCGAGGTTGTGTGTGGCGTGATTTCCCTCATGCTGGTCAGGCCTGATGGCTCTACGGATGGGTGGTTCACCTCCCCATCCCTCATTAATTCCTGAGGAGCCATCTACCTACTAGTCTACGAGACATTTAATTCGGGGCCAGCGAGCCGCTTTTGGTTCTCCGGGCCAGTGAAGTCCAAATAAGGTATTGATTCTCAGTGGAAGTTAACGCCACCTTTCTAGGTGTCTTCCACCGCCATCATGGTCTCTTTTTTTGCACATCCCCTCTCAGCAGTCCTACAATATAAATCCATAATATTATTCACATTCATCGACCTTTTCCACAAGGTCCATTCACATCACATATTCACATTTCTGAGTTTGCCACAGTTCTTGGCCAATCCAGTTATTTTTACAAACTGGGGGAAACAGGGTGTTACATCCTATGACCACGATGAAGATGAAAACATTAATCAGTTGGCTGGTAAATTTTTTCTCAGGTGGAGGAGGAGAAATTAACTAATCGCCCAGTATAGCTAATCCATAACTTATTGCCCAGTACGACATACTGAGAGAGGCTGCGTCCAATTCTAATGAAGAAAACAATCTTGGCGAAGGAGGTTTTGGATCTGTCTTTAAATTTAGCGCTTAATATCATTTCTTTTCGTCTAATTATATATTTGGAACAATAGTCTCGACAAGATTCTATTCGGTAGCTTCTTGCTCTGAACCTACTCAATCGTTGTGTGGATAATGGATTTGTTCAAGTTTTTCAATGTAGGTTGCTCATGTTTTTACTTCTTCTGATGCAATAATTGCACATACAAGAAAACGCCATTTACTTTAAGTTGTTACATCAAAGAATCTTATGTAACATATTGATTTTATGTTGTTCATGTAACATATTGATATTATGTTTTTTATTATTATGTACGTCAAAGTAATATATGTAATATATTAGGTTGTTAAAAAAAAAGTTATTGTTACTTCTTATGTGTTGTTTGATGAACATAATTATTTATTGATATGATAAATTTTATTTTATT
Source organism: Picea engelmannii (assembly GCA_009831015.1). Taxonomy (NCBI): domain Eukaryota; kingdom Viridiplantae; phylum Streptophyta; class Pinopsida; order Pinales; family Pinaceae; genus Picea; species Picea engelmannii. The sequence goes on from ML795157.1 coordinate 399,772, forward strand.
TTAAATGTTTTTGTTGAATTAAATTAATAAAGTACTAAAGACCAATGTTTCTCATCACTTAGGTGTTTAGGGGTGAGAAAGTGTTCAATGTGATCCCTAGAGCATTAATCTCATGATATATGAAATTAAATGAGACTTTATGAAATTGAAATGAAATGGGTGAGTGAAAAGTCATTCCATCTCAGTCATTCATCTAATCTATCCTCCCAGTTAAATTATATGTCTCTTCAACTTCCTTCATGAGGTCAAATTAAGGAAAGGACACCCCCATTCACTTGGTATTCTTCTTCATGTGATTTGGAGAGATCAAGAAAAGAGAAAGACGAGCTTAGAAAGATCAAGTGTTACATCGAGTAGCAGTAGTGGTACAGAGAATTGCAACAGTGTTACAGTGAGTTGTTGCAATGTTACAGGGAGTAGCAACAAAGTAATAGCGAGTAGCAAGAAGGGGAAAGTTGAAACATAATTCGAAGAGAATGTACAACGAGTATTGGTTCATACTGTACGGATTCTGAGCAGGTCGTACAATAGAAAGTTGGCACATAAATTCAGGAGGTTAGCTACACATTTTAATGGGTGTCTTTGGCACATAAATCAAGGAACCCAGAAAAAAATCCCCTCTCTCACTAGTTTTCCCCTTCGGTTTTTCCGGGGTCAATGTTAGACCAAAAATATATGAGTTAAATTTTTTGGGTGTGTTTATTTTTGTGTATTTTCATTAATTGTTGGATGAATGTGTATGTGTATTTCATAATTTGTTTTCCTATATCAAGATTATTGTGTAAGTGAATATGTGTAAATATCAAAATAAAAATAAAAATTAATAAAATATATTGTATAGAAAATAATATACACCCTCCTATGCAGTATTCAATGTTACATGGGGTGGTGTATAGGTTGTCAAATTTTAAAGCAATTCAAATCCGATGACTTATACGCCACCCCCCACAGTGTTCAATTTTTTGTAGTAAGGTGGATATTGGTCGCTTATTGTATTTGGTATTTTAAAATAGATTTTACAATTTCATGTCTTCATATATGTTATAACACAAATCATAGAAATATTTCTCTAACCTGAATTCTAAATGAGCTTAGACTCCATATAACAAAACAACAATTGAAAAAATAGATGTATATATCTATTATATTCAATAGAAGAGGATGCCTACTATATATAACAATGGAAAGAGGCCCAGCGATAGAAAAATATATTTTTCACCACTGGGAAGATAAGAATGCCTACGTAATCTTACAACTAACAATAATTGTTTGTATTGGAAAAATAGAAAAGGACACTAACATGAACACTAACACGCCCCCTTAAGCAAACGGTAGGGAGTAAACATGAGAAAAAATTGGGTCGCAACAACAAGGCCTTATTAGGTACCTAAGTAGAAAATCGACTCTCACAAGTAGAGAAAAGGAGACAAACCCATAGGAAAAACTCCATTTCCAAAAGAGAAAAATGACACATTTGAAAAGGGAATTCGAGCTAAAACTGAAGATCTCACAATGATGCATTGAATGGAAAGAGTAAGAGACTTGTGGAGGATAAAAGATCCAATAAGGAAGTATGACCAAAAGTTTGAATAAGAGAGTTAAGTAACCTTAATAAGATTGGTTGAATTCTGAAGCAAAAGAGGTTCGGTTGCAGAGGCATAAGAATGAAAAACACCGATAACCATGACATAAATTCTTCAAAAAATTAGTTGCTAGTCAGGAACCAAAACAAAATCTTTGAACATAAACAACCACCGTCAACCATCAAACAAGAAATGAGGCTTGTAGACGTTGAAAGGCCCAAACATGTTGAAAGGTCCAAACAAGAAGTATGGAAAAAAATCTAAAGAGGTCATAGTAACCATAAGCTATCAATGCCATCAAAGATCCTTGTATAAATCCAAAAAACATTTTCCAAACTTCTCAAGCAAAGAGACCGATCCTTTAGAATGATTCATGACTCAAAAATCATGATCTTGTACTCATGTACAATTGACAAAACCATCATAAATTAGTTTCCTTATGGATGTCAATTCATCTCACCAAAGAGAATGGGTCACTAGCCCCTACAAACACTAAGTAAAAATAGGAATCAATGCTTGATAGGAGGCTCTCTCTTAAAAAATAGTTGATGTCGAAAAAAAAAGCGAAGCATAAGGACGTGTGCATGAAGTTGACAAACAAAAAAGTGGCAACAAGGTGCGAAGGAATGAGATTTCTTAGAAAGGTGGATGTGTTCCTAATAATGTAGCCTCAGTGCTCACTGAACTGCCGCATACACTTGCCAACTAGGATTTTTTTGGAACATGCACGTGTTTCTATGCTAACCATGCACGCGGTCAGGAAGACAGAGTATTCTTGAGTAGAAGCGTGCAGATGATTTAAGAATGCACACATGTTCCTAGAGCATATGTGTGTTCTTACCAACACAAAAATAATGCGAAGTGATCTCCTATGACCCCCTATGAATTACAAAAACATGGGTTGAAATACCATGCACCATAACACTTCCAAAAGAAAAAACCGTGTGTTAAAAACCCACCAAAAAAATATGCAAAAAATTTTCCCCAAAACTATTTCAGGGGCTTCATCCCCAATACCCAGAAAGGGGGACCCCAAGGCCCCCCCATTCTCTGATATCAATTTACAATACATGGGGCCAATGTTAAAAAGAATATAACACATAACCAACACCACCCTTCAACCCCGGACAAGTGGGTCCTTCTAGACGCAATGAAAAACACATGTGTATCATTTCGAAGACCTTGGGACACATAGCAAAATTTCAATCACACCTAATGACACTACCATCCCCAACCATAGGCGAAGTCCATAAACAACACCTTTAAATCATGCATCCAAGGCCACAAACAACACCTTTAAACCACACACATGACCTCCCAAGTGTGTTCTTTACCTTTTAGTGGAAATATTGGCACCATTAAGGGATTTGGAGAAGTAGGTATTAGGATTAAGATAGAGGGAGTGAGGGAAAGAGGTGCACATTCAGAGAGAGAGAGATAGAGAGAGAGAGAGAGAAAGAGTGGGAGAGAGAGGTAGAGAGGAGGTAGAGATAGAGAAATGAAGTCAAAGGGAGAGATGTGTAAAGAGAGAGAAAGAAAGGGGGAGAGGGAGAGAGAGAGTGAGGAAGTGTGTNGGATATAGAAAGAGGGAATAAGAGAGAGTGAGAGGGATATAAGGGGGGAAGAGATTGAGGGGAAGGGGAAGAGAGAGAAATTAAGGGAGGGGGGAAGGAGGGAAAGAGTGAGAGAGGGGCAGGGAGGAAGAAAGGGAGAGATGAGGGGGGTGAGTGAAGGAGCGATTGAGAGAGGGTGGGAGGGAGAGAGAGAAAGAGAGGGAGGGAGAGGAATGAAGGTGGAGAGATAGGGGAAGAGAGAAGGAGAGGAGATATAGGGGAAGAGAGAGAGAGAGAGAGAGAGAGAGAGAGAGAGAGAGAGAGAGGTAGATTAGAAGAGGGAGAGAGATAGAGAGAGGTAAAGAGAGAGAGAAGTGAGGTATACAAAGGATGAGAGTGGTAGAGAGTGAGAGAGATAGGTAAAGAGAGAATGGAGGTAGAGAGAGTATTAGAGAAGTAGAGAGAGATAGGGGAGGATGAGTGGGGTAGATAATGTCTGTTAAATATAGCATAATTTTGCATATTAGAGATGCTAAGACTTCTAGTGAAATATGGAAAGTACTTAAAGATCTGTATCAGAGTAATAATACAAATCGCATTATTTTCCTAAAGAGTAAATTGCTAAGTATTAAAATGGATATAAATGAGTCCGTTAGTACTTTTCTTTGGCGAATTAAAGACATGAAAGATAAATTGGGAGATATAGGAGAAAAAATGTCAAACACTGATCTTGTCACAATTTCCCTAAATGGAATGGTAGAGGACTATCAAATGTTTATAACATGACTTGTAGCGAGGGAGAAAGCTCCTAATTTTGAGGAACTGACAGGTATATTGTTGCAAGAGGAAGAGAGACGTGCGAATTTAAAGCCTCAGAATTCATATTTAGCACTATGGACAAAGAAGAGATTCCCTAAAGGGAAGCCACGAGAAGGATGCAGAGGAGGAAGTTCATTTCAGAGGAAGTCATTTCCAAAGCCAAATCAAGGTATTCCATCGAATTCAAATGAATCTAAGTGCTTATATTATGGTAGGACTGGGCATCTTTCCAGAGAATGTTATAAGAAGAAAAGTGATGATGAGGCTAGGCATAAAAATAGAAAACGTTCAGGACGCTTTCTAGAAGAAAACCCGAATATTGATTCAAAAGATCTCAAATTGTTTTTGTCTAATGCTATATTGTCTACTGAAACTGATGATGTTGATGCATGGTTTGTTGATTCAGGAGCTTCAATTCACATGACATCTAACAAGTATTGGTATATAAACTTTAAAGAAACACATAATGGTGCCCATATTTATATTGGAGATGACTGTTCTTATCATATCAAGGGATATGGAGATATTCCAGTAACACGTCTAAATGGTACTTTCAGACACATTCACAATGTTGTGTATGTCCCTGGGATAACGAAAAACCTGATTTTTATGTCCACAATTACAGATCAGAATTTGAAGGTTGAATTCTTCAAGACACATTGTATAGTAAAGGACTTGCAGGATCATTACAGATCTGTTGCCTCAAGATTCAGAGTTGGAGGTCTATACAAACTTGATGTCACCAGCAAGAATCATCAGGCATTGACTTCTGTAACTATGCCTACAGAAAATCTTTGGCACCAAAGGTATGGTCACATTAATTATCATGATTTGTTGTTATTACAAAAACAAAGTATGGTTGAAGGGCTCCCAATGTTGAAGAATGAGTATGTTTCTTGTCAAGGTTGTGCATTAGGAAAGATGCACAGAGATGAATTCCCCTCTAATCTTGATAGGATAAAAATAGATCTCTTATAACTTGTGCACACTGATGTTTGTGGACCAATGCAGACAAGCTCACTAGGAGGTGCTTATTAATTTTTGTTATTTATTGATGACTGCACAAGATACACATGGGTTTATTTCCTTAGGAAAAAGAGTGATGTTTTTTAATACTTCAAAGAGTTTAAAAACATGGTGGAGAAGCAAATAGGAAAACCCATCAAAATCGTCCACTCAGATCAAGGGGGAAAGTACAGATTGAGGAAATTCATCAAGTATTGCAAAGATCATGGAATAGTACAACAATTTATAGTACCCCATAATCCACAGTAGAACGGAGTTGCAGAAAGGAAAAACAAAACTATGGTGGAGTGTGCACGAAGTGTGATGAAAGGTAAGAATATCTCAAATTCGTTTTGGGTTGAGGCCATTAGCACTGTTGTTTATTTAAAGAATAGAAGTCCAACAATGTCTTGATCATAAAACTCCTTTCGAAACCTTGTATGATTCTAAACCAACAGTTAATAATTTGAGGATATTTGGGTGTAAGGATTTTGCACACATTCCAAAGGAGAACAAGAAGAATCTTGATGCTAAAGATATCAAATGTATTTTTATAAGGTATTGTTCCTAATTTAAAGAATACAAAATGTTTGATCCATCTACTCACAAAGTGTTTGCAGGTAGAGATGTAATTTTCCATGAACATGTAGAAGGAAACAGTGAAGACAACAATCATTGAGGATGTCATGTACTTCTTGAAGATGAGGAGGTCAAAAAAGAGAAGCAACAACATGAAAAGGAACCCAGTGACATGGATACATCCAACAATGAAGAAGAATCTTCACAAAATGGAGAAGAAGTCACCAACCAATTGAGAAGATCTTCACGATAGGTTCGCCCACCTGAAAATTATAAATATTATTCCCTAATGAGTAATATTTCAAATGTCATAGAACCCATAAGTTTTAATGAAGTTAATGAACATGAAGAGTGGAGAAAATCAATGGAGGAAGAATATGACTCTATAATGAAAAACAAAACTTGGGAATTGACTGAGTTTCCTAAAGATAAAAAGCCCATAGGATGTAAATGGATATACAAACCTAAATTAAAAGCAGATGGTAGTATAGATAAATATAAAGAAAGATTGGTGGCAAAAGGGTATTCATAGAAAGAGGGCATTGATTATGCAGAAACATTTGCACCAGTAGCTAAATTAAACACTATAAGAATGTTAATTGCACTAGCTACAAAATACCATTGGAAGCTTCACTAATTAGATGTAAAGTCTATTTTTCTGAATGGTGAGTTAAAGAAGGAGGTTTACCTTACTCAACCAAGGGGGTTTGTGAAATTCCTTCTTTCTTCAGTAGGGTTTTATGAGGAGAAAAAGTGATCCAAATCTGTATACCAAGTTTGATGAAAAGAGGCATGTTGTATTGATTTCCTTATATGTTGATGATTTAATTATTACATGAAATTCAAAAAAAATTGATTAGTGGATTTAAGAAGCAGAAGTCACAAGTATTTGAAATGAAATATCTTGGTGAGTTACATTATTTCCTAGGTCTTGAAGTATGGAGAAATGTTGATCAAACCTTTGTGTCTCAAGGTAAATATGTCAGAGAATTACTTAAGAAGTTTAAACTGGATAAGTGTAAAGTTTCTTATGTTCCAATGCAACAAAACACAAAACTTTACTGTGATGATGGTTCGAAGGAGGTAAATGATAGAATGTATAGATAGATGGTCGGAAGCTTGAACTATCTTACTACAACAATACCTGACATAGCATAGTATGTTAGTGTGTTAAGTGAGTTTATGACTAAACCTCTAGAAATCCATTGGAATGCAGCTAAAGGGGTACTCAGGTATCTCAAAGGCACAATTGATTATGGTATTAAATATACTGATTCATTTGATGTTGAGCTGATAGGTTACTCAGATTCAGACTGGGCTGGCAATCCGGATGATCGGAGATCTACTACAAGTTATGCCTTTGGCATTGGACCCGGGATTGTTTCATGGAGCAGTGAGAAGCAACCCATTGTATGTTTTTAATCCACTGAGGCAGCATATAAAGCATTGTGTGCAACAACTTGTGAAGTTGTTTTGTTGAGAAGGCTACTTAAAGATGTTGGAGAAGAACAAAGGAAAGCTACGATAATCAAATGTGATAACCATAGCTCAATCAAATTAAAAAATAATCCAGTTTATCATTCAAGGACAATGCATGTTGATACTCAGTTCCATTTTGTTCGAGAAAAGATGTAGTCTAATGACATTGCTTTAATGTATTGTAGTACTAGTGAAAATGTTGTTGATATTTTCACTAAGCCTCTTGGAAAGATAAAATTTGAATTGTTTAGAGAGATGTCAGGTGTGGATGTCAATCCTTTCTCCATTAAAGGGGAGACGTAGAAATAATGGACATTAGTTGCGGTGATTATTTGAGGTTGGATCCAACCGTTTTAAACCATTTCAAACCATATGTCATCATATATGTATTGTACTTATCATTGATTAATTGAACGAAGTGTGGATTTGCTTCCCCGACCTCCAGGTGTTGTCTTGCCTGAGGAGTCGGTTTTCATCCTCTCCTTTATTAAGTTAATTCTCATGATATGAATCACGTGGGCTTAAATGTGGATTTTTCCCCACAATCAAACCCACTTAGCTTGCTATCCCATTTGCAAAACCTTAGCAAGTATTGTGCCTTATGAACTATCCACTTATAGTTCCCTTCACTCTTATTATTTAAGTATAGAGGGGTTTCCACACTAATACTCATGGATATGGGTCATAGATTAATAACTTACTCTCAACATGAGAAAATGATACCTTTTTAACATTTTTAAAATAATAATAATAATAATATATGGTGATTGTTTATTCTAAATAAAATTTATTCATTTATATATGATATAAATAAATAAAATTTATAATATATATTTATATATATGTGAAAATTTAAATCATAAACTTGTATACACTTAAAATTAGGAAAGTAGATATAGATAAAATCCATCAATTTAGTTCTAATGCAAATGATAGTCATAAACAAATATGCATATATTTAGAATCTGAAAAAATAAACAAATATGTATATATTTAGAATTGGAAAAATATATATAATCTATCCATAAATTTAGTTATTTTAAAAATTATAATCAAAATCAAAATAATTAATAAAGTGAAAATATCCAATTTTTGACCGGTGGTAGCAGGAGAGAAGGTAGCAAAACCCTTTGTTGACTGAGAAACAACACCCCTTTTTGTCTGTCGACTTTTTCTTCTTTATATTATTGAAAGGGTACGTAAATGTTCACCTTTTGTTGTTATTTTAATAACTTTCCTCTCTCAATTGAGTCTTTCCTCCGTTGTTCAATTATTGTCACTCATTGCTCAGAAACTACTCCTACACCACATCGGTTGGCAGGGGGAGGGACTGCCTCTAACCTCTCTAGACCAGAGTCTAAAAAAGACTATTTTTCAAATCAACTTAAAAAGATCCAATCCATTTTATCAAATATTATTAAAATTTATAAAAATATATTATATATATATATATATATATATATATATATATATATATATTAAAAATTACCATTATTTTTTACATTTTAAAATCTAAAATTTCACAAAATCTTTCTCACACAAATAATATGCTCTCTATTCAAAGTGAAAACCATTTAACTCATTGAATCTCTACATAAATCCACTATGTGATTTGGTCTATGTTATGGGCTGAGTTTATTTGGATTGCGGATTTAGAAATTCAACGAACATGAAAAAAAAAAGAAGTCAACCATTGATCATCTCTAGGTTGTGTGGTTAGAATCATATTTGAATGGATACTTGATTATAATAATTGTAAATGTTATCACAAATTAAATCAATTTCCACTACGTTGTCGATGTAATTGTCACAAAGAAAATATCGATATCTCAAATTGAATAGTCAATTAAATGTCACAACAAGCCCCACAACCATTAATTAAAATATCAACATCTCAAATTGAATAGTGAATTAAAATAAAATATCGATATCTCAAATTGAATAGTCAATTAAATGTCACAACAAGCCCCACAACCATTGATTAAAATATCAACATCTCAAATTGAATAGTGAATTAAAATATCAGAATTTCTTTTTTGGTAATCAATCAAAGTTCAATGAATCAAATATCACAACCACAACCATGCTTTGAATTTTCTTTGGATGTTTGTAGCCATATCAAATCCGCTAATATAAGTAATCTAGTTTGGGTTATTTGTGTGAATGACGGTGCTGATTTCCACCATTATCTAAACCAGGCTTTGGAATCAAAATTGCAATTCAACTTCATTCTGTTATGGCCATGATAAGGTAGACCATATTCTCACATTGGATTTAATGGCTTTGGCATTTTGAAATTGGGTTTAATGGCTTTGGCATTTTGAAATGTTCAGATCGTTGATTAAAAAAAATACCATTGAAAACTTCAAGAATATTAAAATTAAAATACCATATCTACATAAGTGTTAAATCCTTCATTAAAAAAAGAAAAAAGAGAAAAAAGTATATTTAACAGATATTACAAATCCTATACTAAATTTTGAAAAATAAAGAAAATGAGGGCATAATTTTGTTACATATGTGGTAGATTGGAGTTTTCAAAATGACACAATAAAACCCCCCAAAAAAGATTTTATAAGTAAAAAACTCTTTGGAATCCCAGAGAGATAGTTTCCATGGAATCTTGATAATATCAGAAATTTTTAAGATACATACAATTATAGGGATAATTTGAAAATATCTAAATTATTTTCAAATAGAGTTATTGTTTTTTGCATAAAAAGTAGAGTTAATAGATGCAAAATAACATATTTCTATATAAATCTTCTTTAGTGTTAATATCAAATATCTCCATCCATATATACTAATTGATAAGATATTTCTTATGAAGGGCGATGTGAGGAGAGATGTTTGTTTTTATGTAACATGATATGCCTCCAATCCCTCTAGAGGAGGACTTCGTGTTCCATGTGGACCACAAAGCAAATCCTTTGATATTATGGACCTCACATTCTTCATGCTCCCAAGTTTCAACCAAGAGAATAATGTCAATGTCACTCGAAATCCAGCTGAGTATAGACCCTCTACTCCATGGAAAACCAAGACATTGCCAAAAGAGGATCTAGAGTGTCCAAAATTGTTATTTATGGTTGTCTTTTTGGTATCTATCCCTAACAATAACTTTTTTGTTCCTAATTATTGTCCATTTTCCTTCATTTCTAGCTTCCTTTACCTTTTGAACCTTCTTCCTTAATTTAGCTTGATCTTTTGGAACGGGGTCTTCATTTAAAATATTCCAAACCCTTTTAAACTTGGAGTTTTATTAAGTATATCATATTTATGGGCATTCAAGCTTACCATAACCTGAATCATCAAGGTTCTTTTGTTAAGCTCATGGTCTAATTCTATGACCTTATTTATTTCCTCTTTGATAGGTTTGATATCCAATTCATGTTCTAAGATATTTAGGGCCAAATTGTTAATTAGTTTATTTTCTAACTCTTTAATTTTGTCCCTAAGATTGCTATTTTCATCCACCTATTCTTCCTTTGTGGATTGTTTTTGTTCTTGGTTGTTTTTTCTATTTCTTGTATTCTAGCCTCCATATTGTGTAGTTGAGTCTCAAACCCTAGTAATTTATTTTCCATTTGTCTCTCAATAATGTCTTCTAAGGATCTAAATTTATTATCAATCATTGCTAGTAACTCACTTCAAAACATTGATATTAATTCACTTTGACGTTTGACTTTCTCTCTTCTCTAAGTTTTTCTATTGATTCTATTATCTAGAGTTACTTTGTTAAGCCTTCCTCTATTAGATCAAATTTACAACAATCTAAATTCATGTAGATAGGATAAATATTCATGTAATAATACCACAAAGATAATATTCTCCACTAATAGTTTCAGTTACCCAAAACTATTGGCTACCATTCCGCTAGCAAAACCAAAGTTAAAAATTTACTTTAACTTTAGATCGTGGATAACCACTTCTACAAAGTATGATTTTGATCCTTCCAAGGGATTTGAGTTTAATCACACTATAGTTAACCTTTCATATAATTAAATAATGAAGATTTGAATAGAAGAATAGCAATCATACACATCATTAGAAAACAATTAGCCAAAATGGTAAAGATTGACGTCGCCCTCAGAGCTGTTAGGCAGTGGCGCCCTCTGCATTTTGGTAGTGGCCTCAACTTGGCCTACTTCCTCTTCCAATATATGGAGTTCCATAGGAAAAGGGTGGAGACGGGCATGGCAGAGCACCTTCTGCACTTGTCAGACCTGTCCCATCCCGACGCACTCTGCCTTGCTCATTTCCCACCCCCTAACCGAGTACTATTGGAGGAGGACTGCCGGAGAAAATCACCGCCAAAGAGTGAACTTCTTACAAGAATTAAGGGATAGATCTATTTGTGGAATCTCGGTATTAGAGTTTTTGGGTGGGATAATGGCGGCCTAGGCTTTCTGCAGTTTGAATAACCAATATGTATAAATTACATTATATTAAATGATAATTATAAATAATATCAAATCATTGAAGTAATATATAAAGATATAAATAGATCAAAATAATGATATCTCTTACATTAATAAATTAAAATAATGATATTTTTTATATGGAAGAATTAAAGTAATGTTTGTTAGCCTATGGCTTACCTTTAGAAATCACTAAGTCTAAATTGTCACCTTTATTTGTATTATTCATTTAGGATATTAGTAATATATCCTCAAGTGATGACTAATGAGTTAGTTAAGATTGCCTAGCCTAGTCATCATGCATGATTTTAGGATCTAGAGAAATTATCTCTATGAGGTGGCATCACCCACTATACTATAAATATGTAAAATTGGAGTGAATAATGTTGTGTTAGCTAGTGAGCCTTTTCCACCATGTTGTTGTTCTTGTCTCTATTTTATCAATTGTTGTTGGTCTTGCTTATGATTCATCAATTGGTATCAGAGCGCAGTAGTGCTCTTGGGAAAACAAATTGGAAGCGATTGGAATCAACAAATAATTCCGGTAGTGGGATTGTGCAAAGTGGTGGAAAAATAAATAAGAGGCACAATAGAAGCGGGAGAGTGCAGTTTTAGATTTATAATTGATTGTTCTAGCCAAAAGTAAGATTGTGGAAGATAGAAGAAGTGATATCCTTGCAAGATCTCATAGGGGTTTGATAGTTGATTTGTTTTACAACAATCAACAACTATAGGAAATTTTGGTGACGAGGATTCAAAGCATGTCAAATTGTGAATTTTATTTGTAGAGTTTTTCTAGAGAATGTGTTGGAGAATGGAATTATTTTCCAAACTAGTATTCTGCATCGTGTTTTGAAATCGTTTACAATGGTTGAAATCGTGTTTTGGACGGTGGAATTGTGATTCAAGAGCTCTGAGATTGCAATGGAATATGCATAGGAGAAATTGCTATATGTAGAATGGTGTGATGATGCGCCAGCTTGGGATTGTTGCGGAAGGTGCCAATTTCAAAACGTTGATTAAAAATACTCATATGAGGATCCATGAATTCCAAGTTGCAGAATTAGAGTGGATTTATACTCTGTGTGTTGAAGGATTGAAGATCTGAATTGGTTGGTAAGTTTTGTGTTTTAATTTGGTCAAATACCATATTTTGCATTACTGTTGGACTAGTGTTGTTCTGGGTTGAGCGAGACTCCAAATCCTTTTGTGATCCAATACTTTGAATCTGGGGAGCATTGAATTGCTATAAAATTAACATTCAATCATTGGTTTTTGAAAATCATTGGTGTCAAGTGAATGTAGACCGTGATTTGTTGTTTGGAGAATCGATGTTTCCAAGTGAATGCAGGTCGTGTAGTGAGATTCAATCAGAAGACTGGAATATCTATTGAAGGAATGTTCCTGGATAAATGGTGACATATGTCTACCTCTTGAAACAACTTTAAATCCACAGGAATGGATGCCATAATATGAAGTGCACATGAGAAGCAATCTAAGCGATCTGAGCACAATAAATTGCAGGGCACACACTCAGCCCATGCATCTACAATGGCAAATCCCATGACATCTACATATTGAATCGTATCAATTTCAAATGCTTCTTGTAGGGAACGTCGAGCAAAGCATGAGAACTTGATGGGTTTGAGCTTTCATGATTTTCGACCTGCAGCCAACTGAATTGACCTTTCATCGCCAAATTGGAGGAAGCACGTTGACTATATGATGGAGAAGTGCTACCTTTAACAAGGAATATCGATATGAAAGTCGTTATGAAGGGAAGATGACGATCCAAGACGGATCAATAAAGATAGTCAAAGACATGGAATATTGCAGTCATGGGATACATTAATCCAATTTTCATGTTAGTGGGCCTGTAACACTTTGCATGTCAAATTCAGCTTGGATTTCTCCATCGCTGCAGATAGAAATTTAGTATAGATAACTTAGATCTCTCGAGTTTCAATCATGTGATGTTGTGGATGTCTTCCTGTGTGTTTTTATGACAATTTCGAAGAGGAGAAAATATGTTGTTGTTTCTGTTTGCGTGTTTTTCTAACAATTTCGAGGAGGACAAAAGCGCATTACAAATTCAGTGGACCTGAAATTTGGAGTGAAGCTCTCTGTTGCCTGTCCATTTGAGAACAAACTTCACTTCACAAGACAATCCATATCTTTCTCAAGTTTGCATTTTCAAGAGAAATATATGAACGTGCGCACACTACTATGATTTGTCATACATGTGTCCCAACACAATATTGCAGCTTGGACGTGGCCTTCACCTAGAATAAAGGGAAGATTCTGATCTGTTCTCCTTCATTATTCTCTTTCTATTTTGTTGGATATTTAACAATTGGACACTGCAGACAGGAGAGTCTGTCCACTGACACAAAAGGAGAGATCACGGGCCATGAAAAGACTTTGGTCCGCCGATTTGTTGAAAACCCTCGAATCTCCCTTTGATTTGTTGAAAACCTTCGAATCTGCATGCATCCTTCACTCAGACAAAAGAAAAGATTCAGATCGTGCCCGTCTAAGAGAGACAGAAGATCTGCAACGATTTCATCATATTCTGGGAAATTCAGTTCCTTCGATCTGGCACATGGAAAGACGTTCCCACTGTCATAGTCTTGACATCAATTTTGATGGACATTTCAAGCCCATTAAAAGATGGAAAATCAGAAAATTGAGAGGATATCCTCTTCATCACCATTAGGGCAGATGCGTATCCCAAGTTCAAGAGAAAAAGGAGATTCATGGAGAAGCAACCCAAGAAGTGTTCATCAATGTTGGATTTGAGCAAGAGCAAAGTGCCTAGAGACATTGAAATCAAGGGTGTAGTGAAGCTACAGAAATAGTTCCAAAACATGTACTGAAGAAGGAACAAAAGTTTACTTGAAGGTTTGATAAAGAGATGTGATGACAGAGATTGTAATTGAAAAGAGAATTGCTCTTAGGTGTAAGAGCTAATTGTATTAAGCATAATAAAAGTTCATTTTTTGTGGTGTTGAAGTGTCCTAGATCTGCCCAAAATTGAATAAGGGCATCTTAGGTACACCTTGAGTAGTGTGTTGTGGTGAAATTTTCATGTTTGTCTTACGAGTAAGTTTACTGTCTAGTTTTGACATAAACAAACTTACAATTTTTGCAACACACATAAGCCCAAACACAATGTTACTCATCAACATGCATTCAAGCAAAATTAATGCAAATCAAGCATCAACAAAGAATACTAAAGAAATGAACAAGTCAAGCTCGTAAGAAAAGGAGAATTGGGCTCAAAAGCATCGACAACATCTTTAAATTTGAAGATTAATTGAACTTTGAATCATGATTTATTGTAACTTGCAAGGATGAGTACTTGAAACTCATATCATTGTAATACCTTGGGATGCATTTTCAGTGGTAACCGACATCCTCAACTTCTTGGAAGCAAGTTCAAGAAAATAAATTCAAGCGAGGAGTACAAGCAAGCAAGAAATAAATTCAAGTGAGCAAGTTGCAAATAAACCTTCTTCTGTCGAGTCAAATTGTAATAAGGATCTACCTGCACAAGGAGACCTCTTTAGTGTTTTGAAAATGGCTCGAAGTCTTGAATTATTAGAGTTATTGAACACTCTAATAAACACCATTGAAGACAACACAGTGTCATTGAACAAAGAAACTCTTCAATCGGTGCTAACTTGTTTGCAAGTGACGCACGCTAAAGTTAGAATTCTTCAATCTCTATCCGAACTATTGAATGATGAGTTGACTGATCTCAAAAATAAATAGCCAGTGAAGTGTTCTGAAATAGATTTTGTTCAGCACAATCCTCTCTATGATGAGGATGATGATGATGCTTTTGATCAACAGTCAGTGAAGGAACAACACAGTGATACAACTTCAGAATTAGTTTCAGACAAAGTTGAATCTATTCATGAACCTACATTTCAAGAGTTTTCTTGTGATTTCAGTAAAAAAAACCTTTCAATGATGCATCAACATGTAGTAAATCCACTTCCACAGATTTCAAAGCAACAGGTTCATAATAATCTTTCCAAGCCCATCATCAGACCTTGGGAAGAAATCATCTACAACCAGAATAGAACAGAACTTGGATATGACAAGGAAGTTACCTTTCATATTCTTGATTATTCCAAACCAATCATGTTCCAAAGTGTTGGATTCCTTCAAGAAGATTCAACTTCACCTGTTCAAGTTCAACATTAGAATGATAAGTGCCAACATTGTAATCGAGTTTCTCACAAGGAGAATCAGTGTTTTGATCTCCATCCTTGCCAGCATTGTGGCAATCATAACCATTCTTCAGATAGATGTTCAACATTGAAGAAACCTGCAAGATTGAAGATTCACTATGAGTGGATTGATCCTTGGAAATGGTCATCAACAACCAAGCGATTATATAAGTCTTACCATAGAATTCAATCTCGAGTAAAGACCAATCATGTATCACATAACATTTTTGTACCTCACATAAGTGGTCCCCTTATGGCATAGCTTTCAAGCATGGCCCTCACAGGATGAGATAACATGTGGTTTTTTCTACATTCCCACTTTGCGTTGTACTAAAATGAAACAAGTATGGTACTCTCTTGAGACTAGAAAGGGGGAGTACAACGATGAAACTCTCATGCACCTTAAGGGGGGGAGTTCAAAATTCCAGTGATGATGGTTGATGAAACCACTTGTGGTCTCTCCTTTTAGCTGAAAAAGGGGGGAATTGATGATGGAACTGAAGATGGTTGTCAGACAGAAAGTTTCGACAACAACAAACATCAAGTATGCCAAATGGGAATGAAATTTGCCAAATGGGCAACTACGGTCTGTAGATGAAAGACTTTGGCAGAATTATGGTTCAATAAGTTTAAGTTGAATCATATAGATTTTGATTTTGAGAGCAATGATGTGAACATTTGGTTCACATAGATGGCCATTCGACCTAGCAGAGGACAAGAGGATCCTTTTTCATTGCAGCTTGGCACATGATTGAGTTGTCAGGCATTTTTCAGGGATGTGTCAGACTAGAAGCTCATTCACTTCTCTTGGCTCAATCTCATCAGATTGGAGTTTACATTAAGTAAACAATTTGCATGCATCTTGGCTCACATGATTACATTGTGAGATTTTCCAGAGATGGCAGGCTTTGACAGGATTATGGTTCAATGACTTGCAATTGAATCATACACATGATACATTGGGATGTTGTTGGACACCTAAAAGTGTCAAGATTAGTTAGTGGTTATCCAAAAACCATCAGATACATGGTATCAATTGGTTAGTGGTCATCCCAAACCACAGATTCAGAGATCACTTTCAGTGATACACTGATAATAGAGTGGTGATACTACATGTTCACCAATTAGCAGAAGACATCAGATTCTTCTAGCTAAAATACTTGGCAAAATGATCAAATTTTCAAGCAATCAGGAAATGTTCAGATATTGCAGTTGTTCACTTCCATATCTCAGCTCTCTTCCATTTCATTTCAAATGAACATGTTTAGCATCCAGATTGGCGGTTTTTCAGGCAGTTCTTCATTGAGGCTCAGCTCAGGAGTTTCAATATGAAGACTTGGAATTGATACCCGTTTATGATTTATTGCTTGTATTATTGATCAGACTTGTGATTGAGGGGGGGATTGTTAGCCTATGGCTTACCTTTACCAATCACTAAGTCTAAATTGTCACTTATATTTGTATTATTCATTTAGGATATTAGTAATATATCCTCAAGTGATGACTAATGAGTTAGTTAATATTGCCTAGCCTAGTCATCATGCATGATTTTAGGATCTAGAGAAAATATCTCTATGAGGTGGCATCACCCATTGTACTATAAATATGTAACATTGGAGTGAACAATGTTGTGTTGGCTAGTGAGCCTTTTCCGCCATGGTGTTGTTCTTGTCTCTATTTTATCAATTGTTGTTGTTCTTGTTTATGATTTATCAATGTTTCAATTTTAATTTTTTTAGTTAGATGAGAATCTTGTTTTAGTTAATAAATACAAAATAAATTTTGAAAATTTAATCAAAAATTTGTTTGGCATTAAGTTAATCAAACTCTGTAATTCTCAAGATTTAATAATTTACAATGGTCTAAGGAAGTGGACAAAATCAAATACAATCAAATAGTAAACCTTAATCTTTTAGATAACCAAAAATTAACTCTGTAAATATCATTATTGTAAAAAATAAAAAATAAAAACAATAAAATTATAAACGACTTAAAATAATAATATATCTTACATGAATAATAATTAAAATAATAATATTTTTTACATCAATAATATTTACATTAAATGATTCATCAAAATCAATAATATTTACATTAAATGATTCATCAAAGTCAATAATATTTACATTAAATGATTCATCAAAATGATAATTGGATAGCATTTTGTAAAAAAAATAAATTTTTAATTAATTTTCAAATTATATAAAATTAAAAATATTTTGTAAATATTAGAATTAGTAAAAAAATTCAGAAATTAAAGAAAATTGACTCATTGCTAAGTTAAGAAAATTGACCCATATACAATTAAATCTAAAGAATCACCATAACAAATACCTCACTTAGATACTCATTCACAATCTACATTGTCTATCTGCAGCAATAATAACTAGCATACCCCCGAATCAGGCAAAGCGAACATCGAAAATAATAATATAGCTTTTTTTTTTAAGTTTATTTTTATAAATATATTATTTGTAATGGTATATTAATCATGAGTAGAAAAGTGGTTTGTTGCAAGGTGTTTAGGTCAAAGTATGATTGATAGGTATTTGGCAGTAAATATTTAGAATCTAAATTCACAAAAAACTTCAAAAATATTAAAACTAAAATACCATATCTACATAAGTGTTAAATCCTTCATTTAAAAAAGAAAAAAGAAAAAAAAGGTATATCTAATAGATATTACAAACCCTATACTAAATTTTGAAAAATAAAGAAAATGAGGACATAATTTTGTTACATATGTGGTAGATTGGAGTTTTCAAAATGACACAATAAAACCCCCCAAAAAAATATTTTATAAGTAAGAAACTCGTTGGAATCCGAGAGAGGTAGTTTCCATAGAATCTCGATAATATCATAAATTATTAAGATACATACAAATTATAGGGATAATTTGAAAATATCTAAATTATTTTCAAATAGAGTTATTGTTTTTTGCATAAAAAGTAGAGTTAATAGATGCAAAATAAGATATTTCTATATAAATCTTCTTTAGTGTTAATATTAAATATCTGCATCCATATATACTAATTGATAAGATATTTCTTATGAAGGGCGATGTGAGGAGAGATGTTTGTTTTTATGTAACATGATATGCCTCCAATCCCTCTACAGGAGGACTTCGTGTTCCATGTGGACCACAAAGCAAATCCTTTGATATTATGGACCTTATATTCTTCATACTCCCAAGTTTCAACCAAGAGAATAATGTCAATGTCACTCGAGATCTAGCTGAGTATAGACCCTCCACTCCATGGAAAACCAAGACAGTTCCAAAAGAGGATCCAGAGTGTCCAAAATTGTTATTTATGGTTGTCGTTTTGGTATCTATCCCTAATAATAACTTTTTTGTTCCTAATTATTGTCCATTTTCCTTCATTTCTAGCTTCCTTTACCTTTTGAATCTTCTTCCTTAATTTAGCTTGATCTTTTGGAACAGGGTCTTCATTTAAAATATTCCAGACCTTTTTAAACTTGGATTTTTATTAAGTATATCATATTTATGGGCATTAAAGCTTACCATAACCTGAATCATCAAGGTTCTTTTGTTAATCTCATGGTCTAATTCTATGACCTTATTCAATTCCTCTTTGATAGGTTTGATATCCCGACGCGATCTACCATGCCCATCTCCACCCTTTGCCTCTGGAACTCCATATATTGGAAGAGGAAGTAGGCCATGTTGAGGCCACTACCAAAATGCAGAAGGTGCCATTGCCTAACAGCTCATCAGTCTGATCTCAATTAATTAACATAGGGTTTATTTCCTGTTAATTATATTGCACTGTCATGAGTCTGAACTTATAAAATTTTAGGTATTTTAGGTATTACAGATTTCCAGCGCATTGTCCTGAAACCTACCTTAAACTAGCCTGAAATTGCTCTTTTCAACATTCGGTCCATATCAGTGAATAAATAGAAAACCTCTAAAAATGATGTCTAAGTTTGTTTGTTTTTCCTTACAACTCTAGCAACAAGAAGAAAAATAACAAAATTTGGTATGAATTCTTAATTATGTTATTTTATCTTAGTAAAGCATAATCAAAGCTTATTAGAATAATTTGTTTTTCTTTTTATGTCCGTAAGAATAATTTTTTTACATACAATGTGTTTTGGTTCCAACAAAATGATGTAATAAAAAGTTTCATGTATGGATTGTTAAAAGAGTTCAAACAAATATGTTAGTGTCTATAGTTATTCAGTTATAGTCCCATTAATTATGATTCACAAATGAATTCTATTGGAGGTTAGAAAATTTAATTTCATGATCTTTTCCCATTTAGCTACACTAGCCATAGAATCACTGATACAAAAGAGTTGCAAAAAGTTACAACCATTACAGAGTTTCTTAAAAAAGGGGGGTTCTCCTTTTATTTACATGGGTATTTAGCAACCCCCAAAATACAATATGCATTGCTTCTAAAAAACAACTGAATGTAAGATAAAAATGACAAATATGAACAATAGGAGTTAGGACATGTAAAATACTCACATATAAAGCTATCCAAAAAACTCGAAGCATTTTAAACAACTATCAAGGAATGACACATTTATTGCAATCCTCAATATGCATTCTCTTAGCTAACATGTCATTTTGCTCTCTCGTTAAAATTTTACTAATTGTGATAAATATATTTAAAAAGTCTTTATAGTTGAGAATTAAGTGCCCAAAGACAACTTCAACGGGATTTTGACACTTAATGTAGGAAATAGCATAACATAAGGTCTGTGCATTTCCAATGCCAAAAACGTTATTACTGGGAATATGCTCATCTCAACTAGAGGCTATCTAGAACTGAAAAAAAAAGACCTTTACTGAAAGGACTCAACCTATGAATGATTACATATTACAACCAACTGATCAATACTTTATCCTTCTTTGCCCCTGTATGGCCTCTCCTTGCTGCTACGAGGGGGAGCCACAAAGTTGCATCCTCTCCTACTCTCATCCCCAGGTTATGGAGGTAATATCAACAACAACCTATATGACCTTTGTTACAGTAACAAAAAATATTCTTAGTAAAATTTCTATTTTGTTACTTCAAGCTAAATGTTCCTTCAACAATAAATTCACCCTACCTACAATCTACCATCATTAGTTAATTGCTACCTTTCCCTTAGAGTTGCTTGGTTGCATATTTTCAGGTGTATTTCAGCTGAGAGTTCCCTATGGCACCGGGATTGCTATGAGTGAAATCATAAGTGGCTAGACCATGATAACTAAAAAAGGGATTGGTGTAGACCTCCTAAGAGAATGCAGGTGCCTAATAAGCCTGGAATTACATTTCAACCCAAAGCTTCCTCGGATTAAACAAAAAAGTCAAAATTTATGTCCTACCTGCTTGCATCTATCTTATAGATTCATAATTCTTCTAGTACAAGTGGTTTGTGCTGGAAAAAAGGGGAAAAACTTTACTAACCCTTTCCCTCTGGCCACAACTACCATGTTCTCTTTGGGATCATTCTCTTGAACACTCATCATGGAATTAAATCGCAGAGAACCATGGGCATATATGTAGGGGTCTTATGAGGAGAAGCATGATTAGGCTCATGTTTAAATAACGGGGTTTTACCTTTCAAGGGAATGGTGTGATATAAAATCTATTATTTGAAGTATACTTAAGTTCAAACAACTATTGTTACAATTAAGGAAAAAATAGAAACAATAGTGCCCTTTTAATTTACTGTTGACTAGATCAACATATATGAGAAAATAAATAGACAGATCTAAAATAAATTCTGAGTATAAACAAAATTTTTGAGTGAAAAGACAAACCTCAAGCTTACCTCATGATCTATGAAAGATGTACATGACACATGTGTGAATGTAAACCTTTAAAATATGCTCAGAAATAGTTTTAGGTTCATGGATCAAATATCTAGGGTTTGATCTCTGTCATCTGGACTTAGGGATAGTTTTTCCAAGATATAGAGTGTCACAAGACAACTTCAACAAGTGCCCTACAAGAAGGGACAACAAGGTATTGACCATGGCTGAGAAAACAATAGCAGGTACCCCACAAGAAGGGACATCAAGAACACCACAAAAGCTACAACAAGATCTCCACAAAAAGGGACAACAAGATCTTCAAAAGAAGGGACAACAAGATCTCCACAAAAAGGGATAACAATATCTTCAAAAGAAGGGTCAACAAGATCTCCACAAAAGGGACATCAAGATCTTCAAAATAAGAGACAACAAGATCTCCATAAAAAGGGATAGAAAGATCTTCAAAATAAGGGACATCAAGATCTCCACAAAAAGGGACAACAAGATCTTCAAAAGAAGGGACAACAAGATCTCCACAAAAAGGGACAACAAGATATTCAAAAGAAGGGACAACAAGATCTCCACAAAAGGGATAGCAAGATCTCCACAAAAAGGGACAACAATATATTCAAAATAAGGGACAACAAGATCTCCACAAAAGGGACAAAAATATCTTCAAAATAAGGGACAACAAGATCTCCACAAAAGGGACAACAAGATATTCAAAAGAAGAGACAGAAAGATCTCCATAAAAAGGGACAGCAAGATCTTCAAAAGAAGGGACAACAATATCTCCATAGAAAGGGACAACAAGATATTCAAAAGAAGGGACAACAAAAAGGGACAACAAGATCTCCACAAAAAGGGATAGCAAGATCTTCAAAAGAAGGGACATCAAGATCTCCACAAAAAGGGACAACAAGATCTTCAAAAGAAGGGGCAACAAGATCTCCACAAAAAGGGACAACAAGATCTTCAAAAGAATGGACAACAAGATCTCCACAAAAAGGGATAGGAAGATATTCAAAAGAAGGGACAACAATATCTCCACAAAAAGGGATAGCAAGATCTTCAAAAGAAGGGACAACAAGATCTCCACAAAAAGGGACAGCAAGATATTTGTTGCATGAAAATCCTAGACTACTTATTGACATTATACACATTTCAAGATCCACACCGATAAGCCATTCTGTTACTAAAAAATGGCAATTATAACATAATTAACATAGACATATGTCAAATAAAAATAGAAGATAGAAGATAAATATAGCTATCTATATATCCATGGCTCCCAAGATACTGTTGTATGAAGTGTCGTTTAAGAGCCAACAGTCATTGTTACTAAAATTATGAATTTTACAGATTTTTTGTTTGTTGAAAATGTGATATATGTAGTTTCAATTGTAGTATTGAGTTTTTGTGGGTCGATTTTGACAGTTAAAGAAAAACAAGTTTTCATTAATGTTACTCATTGTAAAGAGACATACAAATGATTTTATTCCCATTTAATTTGTATTTTTATATTCCCTATCTTTTTATTGTGTATAGGTATAAATTATTGAAAAATGTCAAGTCTGGGTCGTTCTAAAATGGATAAAAAACACCGTTCAATAACTAATGCATTTGGTATTCCTCAATGCTCTAATCAAACATGAAACTCTGAAAATGAAGTATATGATCATCCATTTGAAGGCCATGAAATAGATAGTGCAGAACTTCCTGAAGAGGAACCAACATCCAAGAGGCCCAAAAGAGCATTCAAGTCCAATTGGAAGCAAGGGCAGTGTTATCGCACGGTTTGTAGGAAAGGTTTAGAGAGCTTGAGTCAGGGCTTGAAACCGGTGTAACAGGAGCTTCCCCACCCACTGTCACCTCGATGGGGGGCTCTTTCTATTTAGGAGGGCTAATCCAAGGGAGACGTCCCTAAGGTAATCTGTTTAATGAAGGGAAAATGGATAATGGACCAAGACAATAGGTTCCCTCAGA
>ML795157.1:428054-446177 GCA_009831015.1 Picea engelmannii
GACCAATTACCTCATGGAGCAAGAGCCTTTTCCGATGCAAGCCCAGGCCGATAGTGATGGAGGCTGGTACTGCTGGCAGGACAAGTCTGGCTGAGAAGAAGAAAAGATGGGCCCTCAAGGGCCATGCTCAAGTCAATCTGCTCTCGTACTCCATGTCTAGGACCATGTGGGCCTCGAGACATGATCTCCTAGTTATCCCTAGATATCGGGGATAACAGGCAGTGTCTAGGTTTGCATTTTTGTATTGTTTCAAGTTTGAAATAAGAAAAATACATTGTGATTTGTGTAATCTATTTTAATCTTTGGTTGAAATGTTGAGAAATTATTTTGTGTAAACTATGTTAATATTTGGTTGAAAGGATAGAATTTCAGCGATTACAAAACCAACACCAAAAATAAAATAGAGGAAAAAATATAGCTTCCATGGACAACGTAGACTGTTTTACTCAAGCACATGAACCTTTTTGTAGTCCATCGAATGGTTACAATGTTTGCCATGTTTTTAAGGTTTGCTAAGAAGGATAATATAATGCAAGTGTGCAAATTTGGCTTTCATCGCATATGAGTTTGGCTTTCATCAGTTCAATTCTTTTCCTTTTCCTTTTTTTTTTTGCATTTTAACAACTTGGTTAGCTAAATTATTGATTCAAATGGTAATAATTTGTTTAACACTTTTTTTTATGAAGTGTGTACTTAATTTTTTTTTGTCAATTGAAATGTAATTTTTTTTTAAACTTTTCATCATGGAAGAGAAACATGGATACATACCCTTCACATTGAAATTAGGCCCTGCCCTTCAAATTTGATCTCTGATAACAACCACAACCATGCTTTGAATTTTATTTTTCGTAGTCAATGATAGAGCCCATTCGACGCCTTCTAGCATTGAGAAGACCCCATAAAATCAACGGGATCAGGAAAATGAATAAATTAATGCTTTAACTCAACTTTGCAACGCCTTGGGATCATAGGAGCATCTCCCCTCATCAAATTAGAAAAGATCCAGAAGAGGAGAGTGTTGAGCTCATGCCATGTTCTATGACCGATAAAGGAAAAAGACAACCACCTAATATAGAAAAAAATTAAAATACAAGCTAACTAAGAAGGGATCAAAAATACATATCAAACAAGCATACACAAACCATACAAATTGAACTCTTGATGAGATGTTGTGTTTGATAAAACCCAAACTTAAAAAATGGACAACAGTGCATCTGGTAAAAGTGAAACTTAGAAGATGGAAAGTCCTCTAATTTAAACAAGACAATTTAGTTTTTCTCTCCCATTTCAGCCATTGTTTATTATAGGATAAAATAATGAGTAATATAAGCTTAATTTTTTTTTAATGTAATGGAAAAAAAAACATAATAAATTATATTGAACTAAATTATAAGAGGTTAAAGATGGAGTGGGTTAATTTGGAAGCAATCTTCCTTCGAGAGTTACTTTTTCTGCGGGTTCTTGGGTGGCTCGCTTTTAAATTTTCGGTAAAGAAAAATAAGTTTAATGTCCATTAATTCCTTAAAATAACTGAAGAGTTGCTTTTTCTGTAGGTTCTTGGGCGGCTCGCTTTTAAATTTTCAGTAAAGAAAAATAAGTTTAATGCCCATTAATTCATTAAAATAACTGAAATAACAAGGTTTTATTAAAAAAGATTTCCGGTATAGTATACGAACAAATGAAAAATAAATATATATAGTTTGAGTACAGAATTAAAGTGGAATCATAATAGGCAACAAGAGAACTTCATAAAAAATACAATAGATCTGGTTTTTTCATGGAACGAGACGGAAGCCAATGCGGCTAGGGTCCAAACCCTAGACGCCATCGTTCTGCTCTTCGTTGTAGGGGCGCTGAGCATCTTTCGTAGTTGCCGATCAAGGTTTTCATAGATCTCCCATCGTTCTTTCTGCTTATAGGACGCGATTCGGCGGTTCCAGCGCGTCCCTCCTGCGTGCACGCGAGCTGGAGCAGTGGCAGCCGCTGGTGGTTGCCGCCCGGCCAAGATGGCTTCAAATCCGATTGTTGAAACCGAAGAAGATCCCTTGGAAGCCTTTAAATCTTTAGTCCGTTCGGTAGGACCTTCCAAGCCTGCTCTTTCGACTAAGTTTGTTAAGAAGATGGAGGAGATCCCTTCTCTGGAGCTATCTCCAGAGGAGCCTTGCAACATCGCCCTCTCTCTGGTAGAAAATGCCCTCATCGGAAAGTTCACGGGGCTATGGCCCAGCCCCAAAATGGTGGAGACATGGATTAAGGAACGATGGATGCCGCTTATACAGGGAAGCGTTACCCTGTGGGCAGCAGGCAGGGGTTTTTTTATCTTCAGTTTCTCAAGGACAGAGGACCGGGATCTAGTTTTCAGATCTGGACCCTATTTCATGGGGTCAAGAGGGTTGTTCTTAGCCCCTTGGACTCTTGACTTCAATCCTGGAGCCGAGATCACTGCAGCCCCTATTTGGGTTAGGCTGCCTCACCTCCCCTTTCACCTTTGGGGGAAAAGCTCTCTGAAGGACATTGGAAACAAGCTTGGGCGTTTCCTGGATAGTGTGGAACCGAAAGAGGGACAAATTACATGCGCTCATATTTGTGTTGAGGTTAACCTTGAGAAAGGCCTACCAGAGGCCATCAAGCTCTCCCTGGGGGAGTGGTGTCATATCCAAGAGCTGGACTATGAGCAGATCCCTTTTAAGTGCCTCTGGTGCCATGCATACGGTCATTTCGCAAAAAGCTGTCCCAAAGTCCCTGAGGAGCAGGGACCAATCAAAGAAGATGATTTTCAGCCAGTAAACCGACGAAGGCAACCAAGGCGAAAGGATCCACCCCAGGCTCCGAAGGCCACTCATCCAGCAGAGGCTCCTCTAGAAAATAAAAATAGCTTTGAGGCGCTGAAGGAAGATGAAGCCCTAGACCCAGAAGCAACAACAGCGAAGGAAGTTCCTCTGGCAGATGAAAGCCTTCTGGACTCCACCCCCCCGGGCCCAGTAGCAGCGAAGGAATTTCGGGCTCCAGATCCGGCACCCTCTGCCCCTGCAGGTCTGACAACTTCAGTCCCCTCTAGCGATTTTGTGGACACTTCTGAAACCAACTCAGTTCTGTCTCCACCCCTTACCCGAGGACGAAAGACCAACAAAGAGCGCAGAGAAAAGGAGGCAGCCTCCAACATCTCTTCAGGCTTTCAGAAAAAGCTGGATCCCTTCATTAAGAGGAAAATTCCACCCCCCTCGGGTTAATTCTTTTCTTCTGTCTTCTACTGTGTTCACAGTTTGTGAGAATTTATTCATGTATGCAATTTTTGTCATTCTCTCGAAGTAGCTTCAGAAGTAGACGGGATTGGTTCCCCAAGACTTTCACAAGAAGGATGGCAGCACTGTCAGAGGTCACCGTCCTTCTTCATATTTGTAACTTTCTGATTCTGGCTTGCCAGAATGCCATCTAATGAAACATATCCGTTCTTGTAAAAAAAAAAAAAAAAACAAGAGAACTTCATAAAAACCCGAACTTAAACTCGCGGAAAATATGTACGAACATCAATTAACCTAGGAAGCAAATGCCATACCTATAGGAGGAGTGCAAAGCATAATTTCTTAATTCATAATCAGGATGGGCAACAATAGAACTTTATAGAAACCCGGACCTATACAGGGGAATTATCTTTATCTAATAATTCTAACTTGGATAATCTATTTCTATATATTTCATCTCTCAATTTATATGTTCTCACAAACTACATATATCACGACTATGTGGTCCATGTTTTGTAATTAGAATCACACTCAAGCGAAGAATTGATTATATTAAACACAAATCTTTTATCTCTACTTGTAATTTATAGATGTTTTCACAAACTATATGAATTGCTAGTACGTGGTCAATGTGATTATCACAGATAGAAAATATGTATCTCAAATTAAATATGGAAACTATGACCAGTACGTGGTCGATGTGATTAGATAGAAAATCTGTATCTCAAATTAAAATTCCCAACTTTTCCCAAAGGGCTCCTCAATGTCTGCACTTGTCGGACCCGTCCCATCTCGACGCGCTCTTCCATGCGAGTCTCCCACCCAGGGTTGGAATTTGGATTCATCTTTACCCGTAAAAAAAAAATTGACGTTTTGGGTTTTTATATTGGCCTTCACAAAACGTGATCTATAAAATTGTGCCCTTCATTATTGAAGTTTTAATAATAAATTAACCCTTCAATAATAAAAATTTGACGTTTAATTAAAAAATTTAAATTTCAAATTGACAGACTCTCCATAAACAAGAAAAATAAAATAACTACAACAATAAAATATTTCAAAGTTAGATACATTAAACACTAATCAATAAAAAGAAAACAAATCAATAAAATGAAAACAAAGGATTAGATTAATTGTATATTCATTCACAAACCATAAAAACTGATGGTTTGATAAACATGGTTCTTTCAATCCATGCAAACAACATCCAATACTGGTCAATAGAATTAAAAATTAAAATTATAATAATTGGATGTTCTTTCTCAAACCAGAAGAAAAATACCCAATACATTCAAATATCATTAAAATACCAACCAATAGATTAAACACATAAGATTTTTTTGTATCAAGATAAACCTGAAATTCAATATTCAAGCTTTATTATGTATTCATTATGAAACCAAATACAAAAAGAAGAGGGATAATAAGATCCTAGATGAAGGCTAAGGCACCAGTTTTGACACCTACTGAATCCCAAGGAAAATATCATTCAGTTGACACACACAATGCTTGCAGATGCAATCCAATTCTGAGAGGCTAAACTCCACACTATAACACAAGTATTTGGAATTGTCCACTCGTAGACAAAGACATCATTTGGGTCTTTCCCAGCGCTACTTTTGGCTTCTCTTCACTCTTCCACAACCTGCCTCTTCTCCCTTGGATTGTAGGTTGTCATGAATCACAGGTTCTCCCAAGTCCCAGTCATCCCAACTCCCAAATCCCAGACCGCTGTGAATGTACAAGTATGGATATAGACTCAACTCCACTCGCAAGAGAAAAGGGTTGTGGGCAACCATAATTCCTTCCCTAAAATGAATTTCCATTCATTATGATCCTAGTTATGTCAATTTAAGATGCCAGAACACCATGGCCACATCCATGGATGAATTTCAAAGCATACTCTGAAACAATTTGAATGATAAAGTTACAATAATCACATCTCCCCACTTGTTGTTAGTTGTCAAATAGAAAATAAATCCAACAAAAATCAATAAACCGTCAAATACATATGCTCATTCTCGCATGAATCAGGGTTAGTGACGCTCCCCAAACAAATTATTACATGACACATTCCTTGTTATAAACGTACAGTCCATTAAATAATAAATCATGATTTTCTGATTTTCTCATGGTTAATGGCAATGAATGGTTAAGAGCATTAAACCTCTCTTTATGTTGTGCTAGTTCTAGGATCCCATCAAAACTATTGCATTAAGTTCTTTATATCGATATTAGTACTAATATGAAAAAATTTAATTTTACTTTCTGTCCAGATTAATACTAAGAGGGAAAAATCAAATCTAATAAAAAAAAAACTGCTTAAATTACATTAGCTTGTCACCATATCAATTTGGAATGAAGGAAGTGTCCATTTAACCACGGCGAGTTAATTATTTCAATATTTACCATTCACTCTCAAAGTCTCCAATAGACTAAGGATGTAAAACTAAACAATATGCTTGAAGTCTTTCTACGCACTCAACAACATAAATAATGGTATCTTGTCACAGACTCACATATCCCATCATAACTACACAATTAATCACATTATCTATCCGAATCTAGAAGGATCATGGATGGTATGATAGATTCAAGAGCCTCCAACACATATCCAGACCGGACTATAATGACGTTTTCAAAAATTCATATCCCATCATAAATACGTTTAGTGGACCTCGTTGTCCGTTCGAAGAGACGGTAAGGTAGAAAATTTGGCCGTAAAAAATGGGTAAAATGCCTTCTGACGGGCATTTTTCCCGTCAAGTTCCAACCCTGGGAGGATGCAACATTGGTTTCCATTTCGAGATAATTAAATGGTGGGAATTACCTAACCACATTTGGAGCATTTTGTCAACTAAAATCATTATGGAGGAAGAAGATAGTGTTTCTTGGCCAAGTAAAATAAAATGTGCATGGCCATTTTGAAAGCAAAGGGGCGTAGCCTTTTTTGCCAGAACTGTACTCATATCATTGAGAAAGTGCTATATTAGTTAATCCTTCTCAATTAATTCAAAAAATAGAAGTGTCTGGTGAACTAAGACACGTGCATGCCCAAAATAACCTTGAAATATGCCTTTTACAATTTGAGGTTCAGATGCAACAAGTGAACCAAGCTAGCCGAGCAGATCTATGTGAGTTGAAGAACCTCTAAGCAAGAGTTTAAATCTTCATAAGTGCATAAATTCAGGGCAGAGAAGCATCCAAGGAAAGACGCACCCTGTACACAGAGAGAGGAGCTTCTCGTCTGGACAGAAACGACCTGTGCATGGGGTGAGGGCGTCCTAGGCCATAGTTTCGGGAGAGTTATATCAATCAACCCATGGTAAAATCTTTTAAAAGTTGTTTTGTTTCATTTTTTTTTCACATAAAGAAACTCCTTGGCAAATTAATGGGAGGATAAAATATATTATTTAAAGGAGTACTTTTTATGTGAGGTGGATCTCACCTAGATGTTATGTTGAAGTGGATATAAAAGGTTTTATGGTATATATACTTTTTATTGTTTTAAACCTTTTGTGGTTAAAATTTAACATTATTTATTAAGTATCCACATTTTCATTCATTGGTTAAAGATTCAAGTATTATAAGTTTTGATTTGGGCATTAGGCAGTTTTGTGCTAATGGCTAAGATGCAGAGTTCGAAGTTTGAAGTAGAAAAATTCAGTGGTAAAAGCAACTTTGAACTCTGGAAGCTCAAGATGCA
Organism: Picea engelmannii; assembly: GCA_009831015.1. Taxonomy (NCBI): domain Eukaryota; kingdom Viridiplantae; phylum Streptophyta; class Pinopsida; order Pinales; family Pinaceae; genus Picea; species Picea engelmannii. Next base: position 435,003 of record ML795157.1, read on the forward strand.
GGATTTACTGGTGCAACAAGGGTTGCAAAAAGCACTAGCAGATGAGACAAAGAAACCAACAACTATGAAAAATGAGGAATGGGAAGATCTCGATGCAAAAGCTCTTAGTACCATTCGTTTATGTCTAGCAGATGGTGTTTTGTTTAATATCGTAGGAGAAGATAAAACATCAGGCTTATGGAGCAAGATGGAAAGTCTATATATGACGAATTCCTTGACGAGGATCTACTTGAAGAGACAGTTGTATAGTTTGTGGATGAAAGACGATACAACAATTGTTGATCATTTAAATACCTTTAATACCCTTATAGTTCAATTGACTAGTATGGAAGTTAAATTCGAAGATGAAGATAAGGATATTACACTATTGTGTTCGTTGCCTAAGTCTTGGGATAATCTAGTCACCTCTATTATTTTTAGCTCAACAGATGTTTTAGATTATGACTCTGTTGTGGGAGCTTTGTTGGTTGAGGAGATGAGGAGAAAATATAGTCAAGAAACCTCAACTTTAGAGGCGATGAGAGTCAGAGGTGGAACTAAAGAGTAGAATCAGAGAAATTCTTATCGATATAAGTCACAACACTGAAAGGGTAAATCAAAATGCTAGTATTTTGGAAAAACAGGACAGCACAAGAAGGACAGCTGGAAAAGAAAGGAATTCAAGGAAAACTCTATGAAGGAAGCAAATTGGGCTATAAAAAATTCAGGTATCAATGATGAAGTTTTATATGTTTCTAGTAATTTACAATATCATGAAGAATGACAATAAGATTCAGGTGCCTCCCACTACATGTGCTCACATAGAAATTGGTCCATTTCTTACTAATCTGTTGATGAGGGTGTAGTGTTTATGGGAAATGACATTCCCTATAAAACTGTTGGGGTTGGTAGTACTATAATTAGGATGTTTGATGGTATTGTTAGGGAATTAACCGATGTTAGATATGTACCTGAGCTTAAATCAAATTTGATTTCATTAGGAGTGTTGGATTCTTGTGGATATAAGTATAAAGGTCAAGGTGGAGCACTCACATTGTTGAAAGGTAGTTTAATAGTGATGAAGGAAACAAAGGTTGATAACCTTTATAAGCTGGAAGAGAGTACTGAAGTGATAGATGTATCTTATTATTTATGTAAAAAGCATCAAGGTCATAAGAGAAAGCAAGAACTGTAGGTACTGGTAAGCGGTAAATCATTTCCAGACTTAAAGACTTTGTTTCTGAATTCTTGCTTGTTTTATTTCTCTATAAGTTATGATGGTAGTATAAAGGGATGTTGTGTGTGGGATCCTACTGCTCACAAGGTCATCATTGACAGAGATATAGTATGTATGGAACAACCAAAAGGGTTGATTCAAGATCACAACGGTAAATTTGTTTGCCTGATAGATAATTCATTGTATGGCCTATTAGTACCCAGACAAATATACAAGAGGTTTGAATCCTTCATAGTGAGTCATAATTTTTCAAAGGGTAGGAATGACTATAGAGTGTATAGTACATTCACAATCTTAATGTTATTTGTTGATGATATGCTCGATGCAATCTGAGGCGTGGATAAAATCAGTAAGAAAATGACACTCAGGTGGACATGACAATTCACATGAGGGATCAAGGAGCATCAAAACAAATTATGGGCATAGGAGTACATAGAGATGGTAATGGTAGGTTGTGGTTGGAGTTCAATATAAACATTGTAAAACCTTTATCCCTATTGCTTTCCATTATAAGTTTTCTTCAAGCATAGGTCATGTTTATAAAGAATAAAAGGTTATGTCTCGTGTAAGTTCAGTAGGAGTTTTGTTGTATGTGATTAAATGGTTAAGACCAGATGTTTCACATGCTAATGATGTTTTCATATACATGATAGATTCAGGTGCTACAGTGAAATAGGTGCTTCAGCGTTTGAGAAGCATAAATGTCACCTATAATGGTTACACTGAGATAGTCTGTAATAATTGTAATGTATATTTTATAGGTGTCTTGGATATAAGGAGATCTATCACTACATATGTCTCAAAACACTGTTGTGAAAGACATGTTGGAGGTGGAGTGACCCCTCAAGAAATCCAAACTCGTACAAGTCACAAATGCGAGATCATGAAACCAGTTTTATTAGAGAAGATACAGTGGTGCTTGACTTCTCTTGGCCTGCAACATAGGCCATGAATAAATTGGTCAATGATATTTAGGTAACTTGTTGTCAAGGCAGAGATTGTTGGATAATGCTAACAAATTTACACTCGTTTTTTTAGATATTGGGCAGATTTTCTGGCCCCTATTATTCTGTAATGAGTTGGATCAAATCATCCAGATTTAGAATAGGGGTAGAGGCACATTAAATGTAATCAATTTCTTGTAACTGAGTGAAGACTGCTATATATCTATGTAAGCCTATCAAGTCAGAGTGTTACATGTGAGAGTGTTTGAGATTCATGAGTGGTCTGGCTGATATATTATCTCCCTTGCATAATATTAAGCGAATATCATTGTCCCATGGATGTTTCCCTATATAGGGTTTTACCACATAAAAAACGCTTTTGTATTTTTTTTTAACAACACTTTGCAACCGTGTATGTATGTATAATATGAAAATTCTCCAATCTAAACATTTCACATGATCTCAATGAAGATTTAAGATATACATACAAAGTGTATAGATAACTAACGAATGAGGAAGTTGTAAACCTATAATCTTCATCTTCACGACTTCTCTGAGAAAGATGCTAAAGCTACTGCTAGAGAAGATTGAAAGGGGGTAAATTAGGGCATTATGAAAAAGCAACGGAAAAGCTGGTCTGTTTTTAGGAATCTAGGTTTCAGATAAGCAAAGTACAAGGATAAGGAATCTAGTGTGTGAAGAATTGCTTTCCAAAATTAAAATATGCAGGTACAAAAGAAAATTGAATGTAGAAGGCGCTTGCTATGAATTGTGGTATGTATATGTTGGTTGCAGTTCATGTGGGAAGTGATTCTTTGGTCATCAATGAAGGAAAACAACAATGTTACTTTGTCTCTGCATTGCATTCTTTCAGAGACATTTATTGAGATCGAACCAAACAACTATTAAATTAGGAATACTGAGCTAAGAGATTTGAAAAAAAAAAAGGTGACTGAGCCCGATAAGTTGAAGCTTTAAATTAGCTCGCAGTGAATTATTGTCGCCGCCTTTCTTCTATCCCTTTCCTTGAGTACCCCCATAGGAATTTTACATTTTTTGTCACTGCACATCTATAGAGTTTTGAAGATCCAAATCACGCCTGCAGATTCTTCAATGCCACCATTGACATCTTCCATGCAACTCGGAAATAGGGTTGGAATTTGGATTCATCTTTACCCGTAAAAAAAAATTGTTGACGTTTTAGGTTTTCATATTGGCCTTCACAAAACATGATCTGTAAAATTGTGCCCTTCATTATTGAAGTTTTAATAATAAATTAACCCTTCAATAATAAAAATTTGATATTCAATTAAAAATTTTAAATTTCAAATTGACATACTCTCCAAAAACAAGAAAAATAAAATAACTACAACAATAAAACATTTCAAAGTTAGATACATTAAACACTAATCAATAAAAAGAAAACAAATCAATAAAACGAAAACAAAGGATTAGATTAATTTAATATTCATTCACAAACCATAAAAACTAGTGGTTTGATAAACATGGTTCTTTCAATCCATGCAAACAACATCCAATACCAGTCAATAGAATTAAAAATGAAAATTATAATAATTGGGTGTTCATTCTCAAACCAGAAGAAAAATTCCCAATACATTCAAATATCATTAGAATACCAACCAATAGATTAAACTTATAAGATTTTTTTGTATCAAGATAAACCTGAAATTCAATATTCAAACTTTCTTCTGTATTCATTATGAAACTAAATAAAAAAAGAAGACGGATAATAGGATCCTGGATGAATCCTAAGGCACTAGTTTTGACACCTCTCGAATCCCAAGGCAAATATCATTCGGTTGACACAAACAATGCCTGCACATGCAATCCAATTCCGAGAGGCTAAACTCCACACTATAACACAAGTATTTGGAACTGTCCACTCATAGACAAAGACATCATTAGGGTCTTTCCCAACGCTACTTTCGGCTACTCTTCACTCTTCCACAACCTACCTCTTCTTCCCTGCATTGTAGGCTGTCATGAATCACGAGTTGTCCCAAGTTCCAGTCATCCCAACTCCCAAATCGGAGAACGAGGTGAATGTACAAGTATGGATATAGATTCAATTCCACTGGAAAGAGAAAAGGGTTGTGGGCAGCCACACTTCCTTCCCTAAAATGCATTTCCATTCATCATGATCCTGGTTATGTCAAGTTAAGATGCCAGAACACCATGGCCACATCCATGGATGAATTTCAAATCACACTCTAAAACAATTTGAATGATAAAGTTACAATAATCACATCTCCCCACTTGTTGTTAGTTGTCAAATGGAGAAGAAATCCAGCAAAAATCACCAAACCGTCGAATATATATGCTCGTTCTCGTATGAATCAGGGTTAGTGTCGCTCCCCAAACCAGGGACGGAATATTTGGCATGAATATATTGGGTTATTACATTTATTACATGACACATTCCTTGTTACAAACATAAAGTGCAATAAATAATAAATCATGATTTTCTGATTTTCTCATGGTTAATGGCAATGAATGGTTAAGAGCATTAAACCTCTCTTTTTGTTGTGCTAGTTCCAGAACCCATCAAAACTATTGCATTAAGTTCTTTCTGTCGAGATTAGTACTAATATGAAAAAATCTAATTTTACTTTCTGTCCAGATTATTACTAAGACGGAAAAATCAAATATAATAATAAAAAAAACTACTTAAATTACATTAGGTTGTCACCATATCAATCTGGAATGAAGGAAGTGTCCATTTAACCACAATGAGTTAATTGTTTCAATATTTACCATTCACTCTCAAAGTCTATGACAGACTAAGGACAAAAAACTAAACAACCTGCTCCAAGACTTTCTACGCACTCAACGACATAAATAATTTTATGTTGTCACAGACTCACATATCTCATCATAACTACACAATTAATTTCATTATCTATCCAAATCTAGAAGGATCATGGATGGTATGATAGATTCTAGAACCTCCAACACATATCTGGATCGAACTGTAATGACGTTTTCAAAAATTCATAACCCATCATAAATACGTTTAGTGGACCTGGTTGCCCATTCGAAGAGACAGTAAGGTAGAAAGTTTGGCCGTAAAAAATTGGTAAAATGCCTTCTGACGAGCTTTTTTCCCGTCAAATTCCAGCCCTACTCTCACCCCACTAATTAATCATGTGCGTCTCCCACCCCCTAATCGAGTACTATTGGAGGAGGAGTTCTGGAGAAACTCAGCGCTAACGGGTGAACGTTTTACAACAATTAAGGGATAGATCTATTTGTGGAATCTTGGTATTAGCGTTATTGGGTGGGATAATGTCGGCCTAGGCTTTCTGTAGTTTGAATAACCAATATGTATAAATTACATTATATTAAATCATAATTAAAAATAATATCAAATCGTTGAAGTAATATAGTAAAGATACAAATGGTTTAAAACAAAAGTTGCATGGCAACGCAACCCCTGCCAAGCTAGTTGAGAAATACATGTTGAACAATGAAACTTAATATAACTAAATGGGCAAGTAATGAATATTTTTCGTCAAAATATAATAATTGAGGGTTGTTTGTTATTCAAAATGTATAATGAACCGAATGGAACTATAATATTCATAAATATAATAAATATATAACAAACATAATATAAATATAATAATAAATAATATATTAGATAATAAATATAATGTAAATATAATAATGCATAATAATAAATACATAATACAACTTTTTATATTTAGATGTGGTGATTGATGCAATTCATTGATTATATAATTAATTCTACATATTGAAAGACTTGAAGGGAGCAATAACACTTCAATTCTATCAACCAATTAGAAATGAGAAACACAAATATTTTTATTATATCCAAAAATATATATTTGTTTTCCTAATATAAACATTACATTGCATACACAAATTTATGGTAAAAGGCAAATTAATGTCACTTCAATGTCACATCAAAAGAAAACTCATAGCTATAGTCCCATGGGAGGGACTAATAATGATATATTTTACATGAATGAATTAAAATAATGATATTTCTTACATGAATGAATTAAAGTAATGATTCTAGCCTTAATCTTTTCTAGCTAGATGATGACTTTGTTTTAGCTAATAGATACAAAAGAAACTTTGAAAACCTAATAGAGAATTTGTTTGGTACTAATTTAATCAAGCTCTGTAATTCTCAAGATTTAATAATTTGCAATGGTCTAAGAAAGTGGACAAAATCTTAGGATGACTTATATCCATGGGCTAGGTAATATAATTTGATATTTGATTATGTAATATCAAATATCCCCATATACAACCAAATAGTAGACTTTGATCTTTTATATGACCACTAATGACTTTGTAAATATCATTATTGTAAATAATAATAATAATTTTTACAATATAATAAAAATATAAATGGCTTAAAATAGTAATAAAATAGATTAAAATAATAATATCTCTTGCATGAATAAGAATTAAAATAATGCTATTTTTTATATCAATAATATTTACATTAAATAATTACTTAAAATAATAATTGGATAGCATTTTGTAAACAAAAAAAAAATTAATTAAATTTCAAATTATATAAAATTAAAAATATTTTTTAAATATTAAAATTATAAAAAAAAGATCAAATTAAAAAAAATTGACTCATATAGAATTAAATATAAAGAATCACCATAACAAATACCTCACTTAGATGCTCATTCATAAGCTACAATGTATATCTACAACTATAATAATGAGCCATATAAACCTAAATTAGAAAAGATCAACTAGAGCTCATACCATGTCCTGGGACCGCGATGAAGATGAAAACATTAATCAATTGCACATTACTTATCGTCTGTGTATGGATGCTCTTAGTAGCTCAGTACATTGGTTCAACTTATCCCGTTTGGCCAGTTTGTGGGGATAGCGAATAGTTGAGTATATGACACACTGAAGTCTATCGTGAATCAACAATTCAAGTGTTCTATAGTCATTGAATTTTCAATATGGAATAATTTAGCATAAAAAAAACACATTTCCAATCTGTTGTTGAGTTTTCAATATGGAATAATACATAAAGTTCTAATAACACTTGATTTTTCAATATGGAATAATACAGAAAGTTCCAATAACACTTGAGTTTTCAATATGGAATAATTAAGTATATGACAAACAATGATGTTTGTATGAATCGACTATTCGTGTGCTCTGTGTAATAGTTTTAATATACTACAAACAAATTTTCAATAATGATAGAGTTTTCAATATGGAATAATTCAAAAATTTCTAATAACAGATGAATTTTCAATATAGAATAATTGAGTATACGACAAACAATGAAGTACATGACAAACAATGAAGCTATCCTTGATCAACTATTAACTTTCTCTTTGTCCATAGTAAGGAATGGCTATAACTTTTCTTCGATTATCCATTGTTGTTTATATGATAAAATACTACCTTTTTTCATTGAAATTATCAACTATTCATGTGCTTTGTGTAAGTAGTTGTGACACCCTCCACAATCTCGATAACAACTATGATAACAGGTGCAAAATTTATTTTTTATTTTTTATTTTTTTTGAAGTGTGTGTGCGCGTATAAAAAGGAACAGACACACTTGACTCTACGTCGCCACCTGAAGACTAACAAGAGGCAACCACGATGTTCACAACAAGAAGACATAAGGCGCACTACAAGTAATTGCAACACTTATCGACCTACTGGGTTATGCACAGTACGAACATAGAAGGAAGAATCCATAGTAGTAGATTTTACTATTTCTGCACAGGAAAGCAGGGCGTTTAATCTTAGTTCTCTGCTCCGGAGAGAGAGAAGGTCAGATAGGCTCCTGGCCGACTGCTCAGGCAGAAACTAGTAATCTCTGTCAGGTGTGTCGCAAGAGTGGAAACCCTACCTTTAAAGGGCCCGAGACTCTTGATACGGCACTGGATTCTATACACAAAAAAAAATCACAAACCCACCCTTACATACTAGGCTACGTGAAGGTGTCTACATCCCGCCCGACACAAACAGACCAAGCAACTAACTGATTACAATCAAGTACAACATAAATAAGAAGAACGACTACGTCCTTTATGGAAGGCACGTGACCAAAGGATTCCGACAACGAACACCCAAGTTCAACATTATTTAAAATGAACAACTTTCCTCAGTTACTAAATCTTAATAATTTATGGTGCTTAGTTCAGGGTACCCTTCATTTTTTTTTTGTCATCAAAACACTAAAATTCCTTAGCATTATAATAAAATGACAATGTTATTACGTTTTATATGATATCAACACTAACCCTTCATTTTATTTTATAATGAACTAACCTTTTGTTTTATTTTACAATGAACTAACCTTCGTTTTATGTTACAAGATCCTTACTCTCACCTGATTAAGAACAGTATATCAAAATGACACTATCCTTACAATTTAAAACAATTATCTAATTACATAACCAATTCTTCCTCAAGTGAGTACATAATCAATTCCTTCCTTAATAATAATAAAAGAAATAATCCCTTCTTAAGTAAATAAAACCCACCAATCAGGGTACACCTTTTCCAGCTAAAATGACACATTTATATGCATTCGCGTCAAATGACTGCAACAAAATATCAGTTATCTTACCGATTGTACACCGCCAGCAAATAAATCTTAATCACATTCTAGTTTATGTTACTATTACCTGACAAGGATTTAACCGTAGCATTACTCTTGGCATTAAAATTCCACATAAAATATTTGCAATGAAAACTGGCATTCTATAAATACAACATTTAATAATAATTTCCCTACATAACAATTCTGAAGCAATAGAAGCGGGAGGATAGGCGGCTAATCCAGTTTTCCCATTAAGGAATGGGAATCGGCAACCACTAATAAATATAAACCTGACGGCTGTGCATAAACAAATATACAATAAAAAGACTCCTTGCTGTCTTTCATTACCAGCCACCAATACATTAAAGACAACGTAGGCATGAGCCTCCGGCATAAAAATCGTGAAAGGTCGGGTAACCGCCAACCCAAGTAACAGTTGGTAATTAATCTCCTAATTTAAACTAATTTAACCATGCTATATTGTATACACAGTCTACACATATTATCATTCCTGAAATTAAAGTTTGCAAGGAGAGTTGAATAACCGAATTCAATGTTTGATTGTAGTTGCAAGGTTTTGCCTCTATATTAATGATGGAGGAAGGCATTGTAACTCCGTTGATGATGGGGTTTGAAATGTAAAGAGAATTGGTTTAGATTTTAGTTGAATAATATATTTCAATCTTGGTGCAAGTTAAAAAAAAATGCAATTGTTGTTGGATAATCCAGATATCTAAGATAACCAACTAACCATATAACTAAATCTATATTGTCAGTACTCTGTAAAAATAATTTTTATACATGTTTTATCTCCTTTATAAAAGTATAAAAGTAGTATAATACTCTACCATCTTGCACAGTTTATGGTTGAATGCAATCATATTTTTACAAATGAGTCTACTTCAATAAAATTAACCCAACCTTTTACAACCAACAATTCACATCCATGAAGGTTGGACCCATTCTATTGTACTTATTTTTAATGGATAACGCACTTATATATGTTTAGACTTGTGCATATATATTAGATTAACTTATCTTAACCATGCTAAGTCACGCTGATGGAAATAATATATACTGACAGGATTGCATTACAAACTGACAGAATCAATCAATCCGACAAATTTTAATTACGACCGAATCCCTGGCAGCAGGTAAAAACCCAGGGAAATCTGAGGAGACCGATTGCCAAACACAAAAATTTATGGGGATACGAATTACCAAAATGTTGAGAAATCTGGGGAAATGACTTGCCAAAAACAACGAGAAATCTGGGGAAGCGATTGCCAGAAACGCAGAGAAATAAACTGATTGATGATGCACAGCTTGGTGGCTGGGCAAATTTCATGCTGAGATAAGGGTTGTGATATTCCGATTTGGTAAGTGGGATTCGAGCAGTGCCCAAGTACAAACGCAGATATCGGCATAGAGGAAAATCAACACAGTCAACCGTTTAAAAAAAAAATTGAAGGCCATCAGCACGCAATCACAGTTGTGGCAATGCTACACCAGTATGAAGGCAGGGACGTGGGTCTTCTTCCCCAAATGCACAGAAAATTTTCAACGCAAATACAAAGACTGAGTAACCCCAGCGCAGAGGTTAGATTGGGTAAAGCGCAGGGGTTCTGATATCGTTTCAACAAACTTAACACTGAAGGCGCAGGGATTTCATTATCCCCCCCCCCCTTTTTTTTAAATAAATATTTAACATTGGAAGAGAAGGGATTCTAATAGTGATTCAATAAAAATAATTAAAGATTGACCCCGCAAGAATTCCAACATTCGATTGAAATAAAAATCAAAACTAAAAATGCCCACAGTCACATGAAAAATTTCAGAACAATAATTAGAAAGAATTTACACAGTCCCGCACAAAAAATGAAATTTTATACAATCCAGAACGATGAATAAATTATTGGCACAGTCGAGAACAATAATAATAAAAATTTACCCAGTCAAGAACGACATTCGCATGCCATAAATTTGATTCGCAAAGCACTTAAACCACAACGCAACCCTGTATATGCTGCCATGCATGCTAGCTATCACAGTGGTTGCCATTGGCGTAAAATTATACAACAATAAAATTACAGCGAAGAATCCAATCCGAGCATTCTACTCTACCAATAACAGAAGGACATACCGTTGCCTTAACTCCCGCCTCGAACGATGATCGTGCGCTCCATGTCGTGTCCCGTGCTCCATGCCGCTCCTGCTCGCCAATCGTAGAGACCTCACCGGTACCTCCCAGCCAATCGCTAGGGGTACTCTACTTCCCCCTTAGCCCCCCGAGCCGCAAAGGGGCCACACAAATCTAGAAGGTATGCCTAGCTTCCCAGCTCGCCTCGCAAGGATGAGCTACCACTCCAATACAAGCTGAGAAAATCCCAACTCCTCACAGGCAATCAGTCAAGTCATAATTC
>ML795157.1:447730-464454 GCA_009831015.1 Picea engelmannii
CTGCAAGGAACTCATGTCAATCACGTGTGTAGGATCACTAATATAATGTCTCAAAATAGATACATGAAATACATCGTGCATACGCCTCAAAGAATCAGGCAAGGCTAGTCGATAGGCCACGAGCCCCTTTCTCTCCACAATCTCGAAAGGTCCCATGAACCTAGGAGAGAGTTTAGCTCCCTTTCCAAACTTGATCGAACTCTTATGTGGTTTAACCCGTAAGAAGAGTCGATCGTCGACCTCATAACTACGATGGACTCGGTGCGCATCGGCATAACTCTTCTATCGATCTTGCGCTTCTTTAATCCTTTGTCTTATGATCTGCATTTGTTCTTCCATTTCTTGGATCACTTCTGGTCCCACCAGGACTCTATCCTCAAGCCGATCCGAACTCAAGGGCGTTCGACACGGTCGCCCATAAAGAAACTCAAAAGGCGCCATCTTAATGGTGCTCTGGTAACTGTTGTTGTAAGCGAACTCTACTAGAGGCAAGAATTCCTCCCAATGCTTTTGTTGGTNGGTTTGGTTCGTTCATTCTGTCTGTCCGTCAGTCTCTGGGTGATACGCAGTACTAAAATTAAGTTGGGTTCCCAAGGCCTCTTGGAAACTCGTCCAGAATCGTCCAGTAAACACCGATCCTTGATCAGATATAATCGTTTTAGGCACACCATGCAGCCTCACAATCTCACTAATGAAAACTCTTGCTATGTCAGGTGCCTGATACATTGTATGCACAGGAATAAAGTGAGCACTCTTCGTCAGAGTGTCTACTACTACAAAAATCGAGTCATGTCTCCTTGTTGTCAGTGGTAATCCAACAATAAAATCCATCGAAATAACTTCCCATTTCGATTCCGGAATGGCATGTGGTTGAAGTAATCCTGTCGGGCGTCTATGTTTAGCCTTTACCTGCTGACACTCTAGACATCTAGCCACATAGTTGACTATGTCAGCCTTCATTCCCTTCCAGAAGAATAAGGGTTTAAGGTCTGCCCTCATCTTCGTAACTGCTGGGTGCGGCATGTAAACTGCTCTATGAGCCTCGCTCAGGATCAATATCCTCAATTCGTCATTTGGCGGTACATTAATCCGATCTCTAAACCTCAATAACCCATCGCTATCAAAAGAAAATCCCTCATATCGTGGTACCATCATTGTGTTTTGTCCGATAAAATCCTCGACTTCTTTGTACCAGTCATCGTAACGCTATAAAGTGAGAATCTTCTCACATCGATTTTTCTGAAGAGGCAACACCAAAAATATGCGTGGTCTCTGACTCAAAGCATCAACCACTCGATTCACTGTTCCCTTTATGTAACTAATCTCGAAGTCGTACTCGCTAAGCAATTCCGACCAACGTCGTTGCCGCGCGTTCAGGTTGCTTTGCGTGAAAATGTGTTGCAGCCCACAATGATCAATCTTTAATTCAAATTTTCGTCCAACAAGGTAGTGTCTCCAAACCTTCAAGGCATAAACGATGGCTAATAACTCCAAATCGTGCATCGCGTATTTCTCCTCATGCCTTCTCAGCTTCCTCGAAATGTAAGCAATCACTCGTCCGTCTTGCATCAAGACTCCGCCTAATCCTTCCTTGGATGCGTCAGTGCATACCAAGAAGTCCACGTCCATGTCAGGGACCTTTAGTATCGGCGCTGTCGTCAAAAACTCCTTAAGCCTCCGAAATGCTTCTGCACATTTCTCGGTCCAAACAAAATTCTTGTTTTTCTTCTGAAATTCCGTGATCAGATTTGCTATCTTCGAAAATCCCTCGACAAACCGTCGATAGTATCCTGCTAAACCCATAAAACTACGCACTTCTGTGACATTCGTCGGCGCAGGACATTCCATAATAGCCTCAACCTTGGTTGGATCCACGACGATACCTTTGCCGGAGATGACATGCCCTAAGTAGTGAATCCTCAATTGATAAAAAGAGAATTTGGACAACTTCCCATACAATTTGTGTTCTCGTAAACATTGTAGTACCAAGCGCAAGTGCTCGTCATGCTCCTCCGTCGTCCGAGAGTAGATCAAAATATCGTCAATGAATACTGGACAAACTTGTCCAAGTACTCGCGGAACACCCCATTCATCAAACTCATAAATACCCCTGGGGCATTTGTCAGTCCAAACGGTAAAACAGTAAACTCGTAATGTCCAAATCTCGTCTTAAAGGCGGTCTTAAGGACGTCATCCTCCTTGATCCGTAACTGGTGATACCCTGATAGCAAATCGATCTTGGAGAACACCGTCGCACCCTTCATTTGATCGAACAGATCATCAATTCTTAGTAAGGGATACTGATTCTTGATCGTAGCCTTGTTCATTTGATGATAGTCGATGCAAAGCCTCCACGATCCGTCCTTCTTTCGTATGAAAATAAAAGGTGCACCCCACGGTGACACACTAGGACGTATCAGTCCCAGGTCCAACAACTCCTTCAGTTACATTTTCAACTCTTGCAACTCCGAGGTCGACATCCGATAAGGCGTTCTTGCTATTGGTTCGGTCCCCGGTTTCAGGTCTATGGTAAACTCCAGTTCCCTTTCCGGCGGCATCCTAGGTAACTCCTCTGGAAATACGTCCGCAAATGCCTTCACCACCGGAAAGTGTTCTAGACCTTCCGCCACTCCCTTTTTCATTTAGCGCAAGGACCGCATAAAGCTTGCACCCCTTGCACATACTCTTCCATAATTGTAAGGAAGAGACGAACCTCGGGGAAACTCCCTGGTTCCGTCCTACAATCACACGTCTCTGTCCTTCATCATCAACCAAGCTTAACCATTTCGTCTTACAGTTGAGTATCGCCTCATGCGATTCCAACCAATCCATACCAATCATGACATCATAAGATCCTAATATCGTGACGTACAAGTTGGCCCTCATGAAAAACTCTCCCAGGTTAAGGGCATAGCCCGTAACCTTTCCTCCAACCTTCTGTTTGGCTCCTGAAGCCATCTCTATGAAGCTAAACTCATCCTGTTCGACTGCCTTTACCTTAATCCTTTTTAGCGCTGCACCAGAAATGAAACTCTCAGTAGCACCTGGGTCTATCAAAATACTAAGGGTCTAGTCAGCGACAGTACCTGTCGTCTCGAGCACAGTCGATTGGTGCTCTTCCTGGTGGTTATTCACCACTGCGTGAATCTGATGGGCCTTGCCCATATCTCCCACTATAGTGGGTCCGGCTGATCCGGACACCCTGGTCCTCTCCACAGGACAATCACGTTGGTAGTGTGGCTCCCCACACATCCAACACCCCTTCTTTGGCCCAGTAGTCCTGGTACCCAAAGTAGAAGATGACGACCCACTGGCCTGGAACCCTGGTCTGCTCTGCTGAACAGGCCTAAGTTGTTGTTGCTGCGGGCGATACTGCTGCTGATGCTGTGGCCCTCGATAAGGTGTCCGCCGCTGAGGTGGCGGTCGTCGGGGTGTAGTGGAAGTGGATCCTCTCTGGAAGACATGATATCTCGGCATATGTCTCGCTGGTGTCTGATGTTGCAGTGTACCAGATGAACCCTGCCCTGCTGGTCTTGCTGTTGTCCTGGTCTGACCCCCACTGATAAGCTCCTCCTCTGCTATGAGGGCCTTTTGGACAGCGTCATGCAAGGTTTGAGGCATCAAGATCCTAACCTTTGCACGTAGGCTGCCGTTAAGGCCAAACACGAACCGATTGACCTTGAGTTTCTCTGTGTTAAGGTGCGGAGCATACCAAAGCAGCTCCATAAAACGTGCCTTGTACTCGGGCACCGTACGACCTCCTTGTCGTAACGCGTTGAACTCATTGAGCTGATGCTCAATGAATTCCTCTGAAAGATACCTCTCTCGGAACCATTCCTCAAACAGTTCCCATGACACGTCTTCAACGGCCATGTTCAGTTGCGGCAGGAGCGTCTTCCACCATAGAAGAGCGCTCCCCTTTAGTTGAAATACCGCCATGCGGACCTTCATGTTGGAGGTATAATCGCGAAGTGCGAAGCAAATCGCCATATTCTCTAACCATGCCTCGGCGGCTGCACCGTCTGAGGCACCAAAGAACTTAGGAAATTTAACCTTCTCGAGTTCACGGTGAATGCTACCTATAACGGCCGGTGCGCGCGGCAGAACCTCAGCGGGTGCCGACGCCCTGGCCTCGTCTCTGTCCAATCGGCTGATCAGAGCCTCGGACATGCGTTGAAAGGATATCATCATCCCAACAACATCTCCAACCGCTATATACTCCTATCCAAGAACCTGCTCGCCTCCCTGGGGGTTAGACCCCTCAGGCGTGGATGCTACTGGAGGCGTCACGCCTCCTCCCCTAGCACCCCGTCCTCTGCCTCCGCGACGACCTCTAACCATGATTACCTGCACGCACACAATCAACTCGATCAACAACAATATAATCACATCTAATCATGTCAACAAAAGTCGTAACGAATCCCAAGACGCGGGTCGAACCTGGCTCTGATACCATCTGTGACACCCTCCACAATCTCAACAACAACTCTGATAACAGGTGCAAATTTTATTTATTTATTTTTTATTTTTTATTTTTTTGAAGTGTGTGTGCGCGTATAAAAAGGAACAGACACACTTGACTCTACATCGCCACCCGATGACTAACAAGACGCAACCACGATGTTCACAACAAGAAGACATAAGGCGCACTACAAGTAATTGCAACATTTATTGACCTACTGGGTTATGCATAGTACGAACATAGAAGGAAGAATCCATAGTAGTAGATTTTACTATTTCTGCACAGGAAAGCAGGGCGTTTAATCTTAGTTCTCTGCTCCGGAGAGAGAGAAGGCCAGATAGACTCCTGGCCGACTGCTCAGGCAGAAACTAGTAATCTCTGTCAGGTGTGTCGCAAGAGTGGAAACCCTTCCTTTAAAGGGCCCGAGACTCTTGATACAACACTGGATTCTATACACAGAAAAATAATCACAAACCCACCCTTACATACTAGGCTATGTGGAGGTGTCTACATCCCGCCCGACACAAACAGACCAAGCAACTAACTGATTACAATCAAGTACAACATAAATAAGAAGAACGACTATGTCCTTTATGGAACGTGTGTGACCGAAGGATTCCGACAACGAACACCCAAGTTCAACATTATTTAAAATGAACAACTTTCCTCAGTTACTAAATCTTAATAATTTATGGTGCTTAGTTCAGGGTACCCTTCATTTTTTTTTTGTCATCAAAACACTAAAATTCCTTAGCATTATAATAAAATGACAATGTTATTATGTTTGATATGATATCAACACTAACCCTTCATTTTATTTTATAATGAACTAACCTTTCGTTTTATTTTACAATGAACTAACCTTCGTTTTATGTTACAAGATCCTTACTCTCACCTGATTAAGAACAGTGTATCAAAATGAAACTATCCTTACAATTTACAACAATTATCTAATTACATAACCAGTTCTTTCTCAAGTGAGTACATAATCAATTCCTTCCTTAATAATAATAAAATAAATAATCCCTTCTTAAGTAAATAAAACCCACCAATTAGGGTACACCTTTTCCGGCTAAAATGACACATTTATATACATTTGTGTCAAATGACTGCAACAAAATATCAGTTATCTTACCGATTGTACGCCGCCAGCAAATAAATCTTAATCACATTCTAGTTTATGTTACTATTACATGACAAGGATTTAACCATAGCATTACTCTTGGCATTAACATTCCACAACAGATATTTGCAATGAAAACTGGCATTCTATAAATACAACATTTAATAATAATTTCCCTACATAACAATTCTGAAGCAATAGAAGCGGGAGGATAGGCGGCCAATCCATTTTTCCCATTAAGGAATGGGAATCGGAAACCACTAATAAATATAAACCTGACGGCTGTGCATAAACAAATATACAATAAAAAGACTCCTTGTTGTCTTTCATTACCAGCCACCAATACATTAAAGACAACGTAGGCATGAGCCTCCAACATAAAAATCGTGAAAGGTCGGGTAACCGCCAACCCAAGTAACAGCTGGTAATTAATCTGCTAATTTAAACTAATTTAACCATGCTATATTGAATACATAGTCTACACATATTATCATTCCTGAAATTAAAGTTTGGAAGGAGAGTTGATTAACCGAATTCAATGTTTGATTGTAGTTGCAAGGTTTTTCCTCTATATTAATGATGGAGGAAGGCATTGTAACTCTGTTGATGATGGGGTTTGAAATGTAAAGAGAATTGGTTTAGATTGTAGTTGAATAATATATTTCAATCTTGGTGCAAGTTAAAAAAAATGCAGTTGTTGTTGGATAATCCAGATATCTAAGATAACCAACTAACCATATAACTAAATCTATATTGTCAGTACTCTGTAAAAATAATTTTTATACATATTTTATCTCCTTTATAAAAATATAAAAGTAGTATAATACTCTACCAGCTTGCACAGTTTATGGTTGAATGCAATCATATTTTTACAAATGAGTCTACTTCAATAAAATTAACCCAACCTTTTACAACCAACAATTCACAGCCATGAAGGTTGGACCCATTCTATTGTACTTATTTTTAATGGATAACGCACTTATATCTGTTTAGACTTGCGCATATATATTAGATTAACTTAGCTTAACCATGCTAAGTCACGCTGATAGAAATAATATATACTGACAGGATTGCATTACAAACTGACAGAATCAATCAATCCGACAAATTTTAATTATGACAGAATCCCTGGAAGCAGGTAAAAACCCAGGGAAATCTGAGGAGACTGATTGCCAAACACAAAAATTTATGGCGATACGAATTACGAAAATGCTAAGAAATCTGGGGAAATGATTTGCCAAAAACAACGAGAAATCTGGGGAAACGATTGCCAGAAACGCAGAGAAATAAACCGATTGATGATGCACCGCTTGGTGGCTGGGCGAATTTCATGCTGAGATAAGGGTTGTGATATTCCGATTTGGTAAGTGGGATTCGAGCAGTGCCCAGGTACAAACGCAGATATCGCATAGAGGAAAATCAACACAGTCAACCATTTAAAAAAAATCTGAAGGCCATCAGCACGCAGTCACAGTTGTGGCAACGCTACACCAGTCTGAAGGCAGGGACATGTGTCTTCTCCCCCAAACGCACAGAAAATTTTCAACGCAAATACAAAGACTGAGTAACCCCAGCGCTGAGGTTAGATGGGGTAAAGCGCAGAGGTTCTGATATCGTTTCAACAAACTTAACACTGAAGGCGCGGGGATTTCATTATCCCCCCCCTTTTTTTTTAAATAAAAATTTAACATTGGAAGAGAAGGGATTCTAATAGTGATTCAATAAAAATAATTAAAGATTGACCCCGCAAGGATTCCAACATTCGATTGAAATAAAAATCAAAACTAAAAATGCCCATAGTCACATGAAAAATTTCAGAACAATAATTAGTAAGAATTTACACAGTCCCGCACAACAAATGAAATTTTATACAGTCCAGAACGATGAATAAATTATTGGCATAGTCGAGAACAATAATAATAAAAATTTACCCAGTCAAGAACAACATTCACATGCCAGAAATTTGATTCACAAAGCACTTAAACCATAACGCAATGCTGTATATTCTACCATGCATGCTAGCTATCACAGTGGTTTCCATTGGCAGTAAAATTATACAGCAATAAAATTACAGCGAGGAATCCAATCCGAGCATTCTACTCTACCAATAACAGAAAGACATACCGTTGCCTTAACTCCAGCCTGGAACGATGACCGTGCGCTCCGTGCCGCGTCCCACGCTCCATGCCGCTCCCGCTCACCGACCATAGAGACCTCACCGGTACCTCCCAGCCAATCTCTAGGGGTACTCTGCTTCCCCCTTAGCCCCCCGAGCCGCAAAGGGGCCACACAAATCCAGAAGGTATGCCTAGCTTCCCAGCTCGCCTCGCAAGGCTGAGCTACCACTCCAATACAAGCTGAGAAAATCCCAACTCCTCACAAGCAATCAGTCAAGTCACAATTCGGCAGCGTAACGATACGCTAACCGCTGATCCCCCTTCTTCCTCATCTCCCTTTCTTTTTATAGAGTTTTGAGACCCACCAACTTTCCTAAATCACAATTAATTTAAGTTTTAATAAAAATAATTTTAATTATTCTCCATCGCAGAAGTGTCGTCCATCCCCCCCTTTTCTCCATTAATTATTTTCTTTAAATTTATTAATTGCCTCAATTCCCTCACCCACCTAGAAAAGCTCCTAAAATTACTCTTAGGTGTTCCTAGATCCCCTTACATGTTTTAAATACTTTCCTAAGAAAAAGATGTTACTAGATTAGCTCATATTAGCAGGTTCTTAAGTTCAGATTCCTTACTATGTTGACCGTGCTTTTTACCATAAGTTCTCATCTTTCCCCTTTTTATTAAAGCCCAAAATGGCAGTTGCGTTATTAAATCTTTCCCATTTATTATTTATTTAATATTTTTTTGTTCTTTCACAAGTTAGGAATAATTTCTTCTTTGCAAAATTTTAACACCATTAGTTTTAATTAAATTCTTATTCTCGTCATTTACCCCAAGAATTTCATGAAGACCAAACTATTACTTAAGTGGGTTTTTTTTTTCGTTTAAAATGTTATTTTTATTCTAGGGTCTTTCTGTTAAGGTTAGACTAAATTTTTACCCTAGAAAAGTTTTAGACTTAGGACTTAGATTCTGAACTGGGCGACACTTGGTTAGGGAAGTTGTTTAATGATTTCTTAAGGAGTTAAAGTCTCAGGGCCATCTAGGTTCGTTTCTTCATCATCATTATTGCGACGTGCCCTTCAGGACGCACTACATGCTCCAAGGGTGCCACTCGCCCCATTTGTTTATTTTGCGCGACATGCCCTTCAGGATGCACCACGTGCTCCAAGGGTGCCACTCACTTCTTGTGTTTCTTTTGTGCGACGTGCCCTTCAGGATGCACCATGTGCTCCAAGGGTGCCACTCGCCAACTTGACTGATTGGTAGACATCTATAACCCCTGGAGTCAACACTCCGCCAGGTGAAATTGTGGGAGACTAAGGGCTCTAAGGAATAAGGCCCCCACCTTATTGCGTGCCCCTTAGAATCATCATGAGCGACTGTCGCAGTCTGCCCTCACGACATCGTGGATCCTCTCGAAGTACGTAATTGTTAACCTACAGTTCGAGCCACAGCGGGAGTGCTAGTAGGCTGTGGCAGGGCTGTTGTCCACCCCTCTCCCTCAACCTCTCTGGAAATTGTGTGTGGCCCCTTTACTCCATATGTGAGTTTGGTCGGCAAGCTATCGTCAGCCTGCATCATCAACAATCGTGTCAGAACATGTCAACATCATATCATCAAATCAATGAAATATCATAGTAAATAAATCAACCCAAATAGCACACTCCCTAAATCAATCCGGAGTCCAAGGGGTTCCACCGATGCCTTTGCATCCTCAAGGTCCGAAACCCTGCACTCTCAATGAAAATGATTCAACAGTGCCTGTCTACATCAAAGTAGTAAACACATCATGTCATCTATCAAAACGCATCATAATCAAGAATAAATGGTTTAACATCATAAAATTCCATATCACTTGCGAGAGAGTGTTCTCAAAGAATAAGTTTTCTCAGTGCGCCAGAGCGGGATGTTACATACACCCCCTCTTGGTCTAAACTTTGTCCCGAAGTTTCTCAGTATAAATGCCGAAATAAAAGTACCACAGTATCATAAGTCTATCTATCAAACAAAAATGGAAACTGCTGGCGCATATCATATGCGTCCTCCCAGGTCGCCGAGTGCGGACTATAACTGTCCCACTGGACCTTGACCTGATCTACCGTTCGACATCGTAACTGTCGAACGCGATGATCTAAGATGCGGACCGGCTCAACCATGAGCGCTCCCTCGTCTGATACCTGCAAGGAACTCATGTCAATCACGTGTGTAGGATCACTAATATAATGTCTCAAAATAGATACATGAAATACATCGTGCATACGCCTCAAAGAATCAGGCAAGGCTAGTCGATAGGCCACGGGCCCCTTTCTCTGCAATATCTTGAAAGGTCCCACGAACCTAGGAGAGAGTTTAGCTCGCTTTCCAAACTTGATCGAACTCTTATGTGGTTTAACCCGTAAGAAGAGTCGATCACCGACCTCATAACTATGGTGGACTCGGTGTGCATCGGCATAACACTTATGTCGATCTTGCGCTTCTTTAAGCCTTTGTATTATGGTCTGCATTTGTTCTTCCATTTCTTGGATCGCTTCTGGTCCCACTAGGACTCTATCCTCAAGTCGATCCCAACTCAAGGGCGTCCGACACGGTCGCCCATAAAGAAGCTCAAAAGGCGCCATCTTAATGGTTCTCTGGTAACTGTTGTTGTAAGCGAACTCTACTAGAGGCAAGAATTCCTCCCAACGCTTTTGTTGGTCCATCACGTACATGCGCAACATGTCTTCCAAGGTTTGGTTCATTCGTTTTGTCTGTCCGTCAGTCTCTGGGTGATACGCAGTACTAAAAATTAGGTTGGGTTCCCAAGGCCTCTTGGAAACTCGTCCAGAATCGTCCAGTAAACACCGATCCTCGATCGGATATAATCGTTTTAGGCAGACCATGCAGCCTCACAATCTCACTGATGAAAACTCTCGCTATGTCAGGTGCCTGATACGTCGTACGCATAGGAATAAAGTGAGCACTCTTCGTCAGAGTGTCTACTACTACAAAAATCGAGTCATGTCTCCTTGTTGTCAGTGGTAATCCAACAATAAAATCTATCGAAATAACTTCCCATTTCGATTCCGGAATGGCATGTGGTTGAAGTAATCATGTCGGGTGTCTATGTTTATCCTTTAACTGCTGACACTCTAGACATCTGGCCACATAGTTGACTATGTCAGCCTTCAATCCCTTCCAGAAGAATAAGGGTTTAAGGTCTGCCCTCATCTTCGTAGCTCCTGGGTGTGCCATGTAAACTTCTCTATGAGCCTCGCTCAGGATCAATATCCTCAACTCGTCATTTGGCGGTACATTAATCCGATCTCTAAACCTCAATAACCCATCGCTATCAAAAGAAAATCCCTCATATCATGGTACCATCATTGTGTTTTGTCCAATAAAATCCTTGACTTCTTTGTACCAGTCATCGTCATGCTGTAAAGTGAGAATATTCTCACGTAGATTCGTCTGAAGAGGCAACACCAAAAAGATACGTGGTCTCCGACTCAAAGCATCAGTCACTCAATTCACTGTTCCCTTTATGTAACTAATCTCGAAGTCGTACTCGCTAAGCAATTCCGACCAACGTCATTGTCACGCGTTCAGGTCTCTTTGCGTGAAAATGTGTTGCAGCCCACAATGATCAGTCTTTAATTCTGATACCATATGTGACACCCTCCACAATCTCGACAACAACTCTCATAACAGGTGCAAATTTTTTTTTATTTTTTATTTATTATTTTTTTTTTTTTGAAGTGTGTGTGCGCGTATTAAAAGGAACAGACACACTTGACTCTATGTCGCCACCCGATGACTAAAAAGACGCAACCACGATGTTCACAACAAGAAGACATAAGGCGCACTACAAGTAATTGCAACACTTATCAACCTACTGGGTTATGCACAGTACAAACACAGAAGGAAGAATCCATAGTAGTAGATTTTACTATTTCTGCACAGGAAAGCAGGGCGTTTAATCTTAGTTCTCTGCTCCGGAGACAGAGAAGGTCAGATAGGCTCCTGGCCGACTGCTCAGGTAGAAACTAGTAATCTCTATCAGGTGTGTCGCAAGAGTGGAAACCCTGCCTTTAAAGGGCCCGAGACTCTTGATACGGCACTGGATTCTATACACAGAAAAATAATCACAAACCCACCCTTACATACTAGGCTACGTGGAGGTGTCTACATCCCGCTCGACACAAATAGACCAAGCAACTAACTAATTACAATCAAGTAAAACATAAATAAGAAGAACGACTACGTCCTTTATGGAAGGCTCGTGACCGAAGGATTCCGACAATGAACACCCAAGTTCAACATTATTTAAAATGAACAACTTTCCTCAGTTACTAAATCTTAATAATTTATGGTGCTTAGTTTAGGGTACCCTTCATTTTTCCTTTTGTCATCAAAACACTAAAATTCCTTAGCATTATAATAAAATGACAATGTTATTACGTTTTATATGATATCAACACTAACCCTTTGTTTTATTTTATAATGAGCTAACCTTTCCTTTTATTTTACAATGAACTAACCTTCGTTTTATGTTACAAGATCCTTACTCTCACCTGATTAAGAACAGTGTATCAAAATGACACTATCCTTACAATTTACAACAATTATCTAATTACATAACCAGTTCTTCCTCAAGTGAGTACATAATCAATTCCTTCCTTAATAATAATAAAAGAAATAATCCCTTCTTTTTTTTTTAAATAAAAAGGGGGTGGTACCTGTTATATTACTATATCAAAAATAGCCAAAATACAAAAAATGCAGATGATGCCAGCTGTCCTGCCTGAGCAGGAAACCAGGACAGTTGGGCATCCATGTCCAATTGTCACACAGTGTGCAGAGTGATCAGAATTAACAGAGTTAACAGTGGGGCGTCCTGCCCGAGGGAAACCAGGACTTACATTTGTAAACTTAAAACTGTTTATGCTAACTGTCATTAGAATATCCTGGTATCTAGATTTACTAAGACATAAAATGAAATAACAAAACCAAAACCAGATCCAAGTGTTAAGCATTGAGTGACCTCTGTATCTAGCTTCTTGCCTTAGATCTCGGAGTGCCTCCATCTCGCCGGGAACGAGTAGGGTCTTGCGCAGGTTGGACATTGCTTCTTTGGTGATGCTCTGGAATGGGCGGCAAAGAACATGTCTAGCCACTGGTCCATGCGTCCTAGACGGAAGATTTGATCGTCGAGCTTTTCCCTTATCTCGAGAACCAAGTTGAGGCATGCCCAGTCGGCTAAAGGGGGCTGGTCTGAATGGTTGCTTCCCATGAAGTCCTCGCTGGCGTTTGTCTCTGTTGCTGGTATCCTGTTCTTGTGTCGAGTGCAGTCTGTGTTCTCTGCATCAACGTTAGGCTCGGGGGGAGCTTCCTCTTGAATGTAGCAGGGGGAGTAAGGCACCTCTGTATTGTTTGTTGCAGGGTCGAACACTCTGCTTTCTGGCTGCCGGGTGGTGTGAGGGGCGAAGCTCGTACTCGAGTGCCAATTCTCTGGTACCATGGCCAGATTCGCAGGTGGACTGGGCAGTCCTTCTTCAGGGACAACCTCCTCCACACATGCCATAGGAGGCATGCATGGTCTGTGCCTCCTCCGTCTAGCTACAATCGCTAGTGTTGCCTCAAATTGCGCCTTTCGTTTGCGCTGCGACGCTGCTGCATACCATGCTGCCCCACGACGCGGTTTCCCTCGAATTTGTGGCATGGCGAGGGAGCAGTGAGAAGTCCCACTGTCACGTTTGCCTATTGAATATCTCCGGAGTAGCAGCGAGGGTGCCAAGTGCAGCTGCAGTGACAGGGAAGCTGGAGAGAGGGCGTCACAGTTCTGGTTTGCCTGCGAGCCGGAAGCCTCCCAAAACAACTTGTCGCCAAAACAAATGAGCACTAGAGCCATATCAATTTCCATTATCAACGCCATTAAAGGCTGCTTGTTAATGCACAGGGGTCTCATCATATCTGCGGTACCATTCCCTTGCTCGAGGGGCCTCTTCATATCTAAGTTTCTGCGCAGACTCATGTGAGGTTAATGGTCGTGGTGTAATGACCAGTTGATGCATTAAATCCGCGTCCTGGTGCATTCCCGCGTGGCATTATCGCTCCGCATGTCACCCCATATGGGGGAGAAATAATCCCTTCTTAAGTAAATAAAACCCACCAATTAGGGTACACCTTTTCCGGCTAAAATGACACACTTATATACATTCGCGTCAAATGACTGCAACAAAATATTAGTTATCTTACCGATTGTATGCCACCAGCAAATAAATCTTAATCACATTCTAGTTTATGTTACTATTACATGACAAGGATTTAACCGTAGCATTACTCTTGGCATTAACATTCCACAACAGATATTTGCAATGAAAACTGGCATTCTATAAATACAACATTTAATAATAATTTCCCTACATAACAATTCTGAAGCAATAGAAGCGGGAGGATAGGCGGCCAATCCAGTTTTCCCATTAAGGAATGGGAATCGGCAACCACTAATAAATATAAACCTGACGACTGTGCATAAACAAATATACAATAAAAAGACTCCTTGTTGCCTTTCATTACCAGCCACCAATACATTAAAGACAACGTAGGCATGAGCCTCCAACATAAAAATCGTGAAAGGTTGGGTAACCACCAACCCAATTAACAATTGGTAATTAATTTTCTAATTTAAACTAATTTAACCAAGCTATATTGAATACACAGTCTACACATATTATCATTCCTGAAATTAAAGTTTGCAAGGAGAGTTGAATAACTGAATTCAATGTTTGATTGTAGTTGCAAGGTTTTTCCTCTATATTAATGATGGAGGAAGGCATTGTAACTCTGTTGATGACGGGGTTTGAAATGTAAAGAGAATTGGTTTAGATTGTAGTTGAATAATATATTTCAATCTTGGTGCAAGTTAAAAAAAATGCAGTTGTTGTTGGATAATCTAGATATCTAAGATAACCAACTAACCATATAACTAAATCTATATTGTCAGTACTCTATAAAAATAATTTTTATACATATTTTATCTCCTTTATAAAAATATAAAAGTAGTATAATACTCTACCATTTTGCACAGTTTATGGTTGAATGCAATCATATTTTTACAAATGAGTCTACTTCAATAAAATTAACCCAACCTTTTACAACCAACAATTCACAGCCATGAAGGTTGGACCCATTCTATTGTACTTATTTTTAATGGATAACACACTTATATCTGTTTAGACTTGCGCATATATATTAGATTAACTTAGCTTAACCATGCTAAGTCACGCTGACGGAAATATTATATACTGACAGGATTGCCTTACAAACTAACAGAATCAATCAATCTGGAAAATTTTAATTACGACCGAATCCCTGGCAGCAGGTAAAAACCCAGGGAAATCTGAGGAGACCGATTACCAAACACAAAAATTTATGTCGATACGAATTACCAAAATGCCGAGAAATCTAGAGAAATGACTTTCCAAAAACAACGAGAAATCTGGGGAAACGATTGCCAGAAACGCAGAGAAATAAACCGATTGATGATGCACCGCTTGGTGGCTGGGCGAATTGCATGCTGAGATAAGCGTTATGATATTTCTATTTGGTAAGTGGGATTTGAGCAGTGCCCAAGTACAAATGCAGCTATCGACGTAGAGGAAAATCAACACAGTCAACCGTTTAAAAAACAATCTGAAGGCCATCAGCACGCAGTCACAGTTGTGGCAACGCTACACCAGTCTGAAGACAGGGACGTGGGTCTTCTTCCCCAAATGCACAGAAAATTTTCAACGCAAATACAAAGACTGAGTAACCCTAGCGCAGAGGTTAGATGGGGTAAAGCGCAGGGGTTCTGATATCGTTTCAACAAACTTAACACTGAAGGCGTAGGGATTTCATTATCCCCCCTTTTTTTTATTATAAAAATTTAACATTGGAAGAGCAGGGATTCTAATAGTGATTCAATAAAAATAATTAAAGATTGACCCCGCAAGGATTCCAACATTCGATTGAAATAAAAATCAAAACTGAAAATGCCCACAGTCACATGAAAAATTTCAGAACAATAATTAGTAAGAATTTACACAGTCCCGCACAACAAATGAAATTTTATACAGTCCAGAACGATGAATAAATTATTGGCACAGTCCAGAACAATAATAATAAAAATTTACCCAGTCAAGAACGGCATTCACATGCTAGAAATTTGATTCGCAAAGCACTTAAACCACAACGCAGCCCTGTATATGCTACCATGCATGCTAGCTATCACAGTGGTTGCCATTGGCGGTAAAATTATACAGCAATAAAATTACAGTGAAGAATCCAATCCGAGCATTCTACTCTACCAATAACAGAAATACATACCGTTTCCTTAACTCCCGCCTCGAACGATGACTGTGCGCTCTGTGCTGCGTCCCGCGCTCCGCGCCGCTCCCGCTCGCCGACCGTAGAGACCTCACCGGTACCTCCCAGACAATCGCTAGGGGTACTCTGCTTCCCCCTTAGCCCCCCGAGCCACAAAGGGGCCACACAAATCCAGAAGGTATGCCTAGCTTCCCAACTCACCTCGCAAGGCTGAGCTACCACTCCAATACAAGCTGAGAAAATCCCAACTCCTCACAAGCAATCAGTCAAGTCACAATTCGGCAGCGTAACAATACGCTAACCGCCGATCCCCCTTCTTCCTCATCTCCCTTTCTTTTTATAGAGTTTTGAGACCCACCAACTTTCCTAAATCACAATTAATTTAAGTTTTAATAAAAATAATTTTAATTATTCTCCATCGCACAAGTGTCGTCCATTCCCCCCCTTTTCTCCATTAATTATTTTCTTTAAATTTATTAATTGCCTCAATTCCCTCACCCACCTAGAAAAGCTACTAAAATTACTCCTAGGTGTTCCTAGATCCCCTTACATGTTTTAAATACTTTCCTAAGAAAAAGATGTTACTAGATTAGCTCAGATTAGCAGGTTCTTAAGTTCAGATTCCTTACTATGTTGACCGTGCTTTTTACCATAAGTTCCCATCTTTCCC